>SDVV010008960.1:0-16949 GCA_016164225.1 Gammarus roeselii
GCAAAGAGAGGGCTGTATGAGGATGTTGTTGTCCCAACTGTACTCTACGGAGCTGAGGCTTGGGGGGTGAGAGCAGAGGAGAGAAGAAGGTTGAATGTTTTCGAGATGTAGTGTTTGAGGAGCATGGCTGGAGTAACGCTGACAGACCGGATCACCAACGACGTGGTTCGAATCAGAACAGGGATGGTGAAGAAGTTGGAGAACAGAGTGGATTCGCGTGTACTGAGATGGTTCGGCACATGGAGAGGATGGATGAAGGGAGATTGGTGAAAAGGGTGATGAATGCGGCGGCGAGTGGTCGCAAGCCAAGAGGTAGACCGAAGTTTGGGTGGATGGATGGCCTGAAGCAGGCGTTGGGAAGGAGAGACATGAATGTTGAGGTGGCGAGAGAGTGTGCAATGAACAGGCGTGAGTGGAGAATGGTTGTGGATGGTTGATTTTGACGCTGCTCTGATGTGCTTTCCGCCCTTGGCATCCCGCTGTCGGGATGGTCGTGGGTGGGGGGGCCCAGTCATTATGACGCGGCGGGGGTAAACCATTGAAAACTGTCGGGCCCTGCTGCTGACGACGGTTCCTCGGACTGCACTCGGGACCCAGAGTGTAAGTTGAGGGGCTACCGGCCGGACCCTTTAGCACGGAAGGGCTAAGTTGTGTGAGTGTGAGCGTATGAGGGTGTGGGGTGCGCCTTGCCGTCGGCCACCCCCCTTTCTGTGGGATGCGGCCTAGTGTCTGTATCTGTAACTTTCATAACACTTATTTGACCTCGTCCATAATTTCGTTTGATTATTGTAAGTAACGTGAGCTGATTACACATTTCAATTCGTCTTTGTTGTTAAAGTATTGATAATACAGCATCTGGTCACCGTTAGAAACAACCTGGTCGATCGCACTGCCTCCATCATTAGACTCACAGCAGTTATGAACAACCTGGTCGATCGCACTGCTCTCCATCATTAGACTCACAACAGTTATGAACAACCTGGTCGATCGCACTGCTTTCCATCATTAGATTCACAGCAGTTACGAACAACCTGGTCGATCGCACTGCTTTCCATCATTAGATTCACAGCAGTTAAGAACAACCTGGTCGATCGCACTGCTCTCCATCATTAGATTCACAGCAGTCATGAACAACCTGGTCGATCGCACTGCTCTCCATCATTAGACTCACAGCGGTTATGAAAAACCTGGTCGATCACACTGCTCTCCATCGTTAGACTCAAAGCATTATCGTGTGGCGGTGACGGATGCTTTGGGTGAAATATTAAATGTAATCCATAAATCATGATCTTAGATGGTTCTTTCAGGATGTCACCAAATTCAATTGCACACGTTGGCATGTATCTCGCTTCGTGACAGCTCGTAACAAAATGCGAACTCTCGCCAGATAAGGTGATCGGCTCAGTCATGCGGTGCTAGCCCACTAATACTGTCGCCAGATACGCTGATCGGCTCAGTCATGCGGTGCTAGCCCACTAATACTGTCGCCAGATACGCTGACCGGCTCAGTCATGCGGTGCAAGCCACTAATACTGTCGCCAGATACGCCGATCGGCTCAGTCATGCGGTGCAAGCCACTAATACTGTCGCCAGATTCGCTGATCGGCTCAGTCATGCGGTGCAAGCCCACCAAACTCAGCTTATATGAGTTCTGAAAGAGCATGTAAAAAAGTATAATAATATAGAAAGTGATGGTATAAGATGAAAACTTGAATCTAAACATTACATAATAAACAAAACATGGTTGGGTTACAATGACAGTTTACCGTTGAAGGCCCTCTGACCCTGGACTTTTTCTTTTACGGATCAATGGGAAGTTATCCCTATTCATAAGCAGTATATTAATACTCCCAATAATAAGTAACGGCAGATAAATAGTGATCATTTGCGTCCATAAAATATAGAATAAATGTAACAATAGAAGCTAATTTGTTCGTTATTCGAGACTGATGTATATCGGCAGTCTGAAAATCGTGAACTAGTTTGTTTCCTTTTAATCTGTTTAGAAATACATTTTCTTGAATATATTTATACAATTTTTAATTTTGAAATGGTAATTGATATTCCTGTGCTACATTTTTTCTTCAGCGTGAAGTGTTGGGAAATCATCTGCAATTCTTAACATGTAATTCATTTCAGAGATAACTATAAAAATTCCGAACCATTCAAACAGAGACTGATACAGAGGGAACAATATCATAATGATCATCGTCATTTATATCGCCAGTTGACCAGGAGGTGTTTAAGGCAATAAAAATGATAAGGAACTGCAAACTATGAGGTTAATCCTAAAAAGTCAGTGATGATCAGTTTCGTTGCGCCACAATTCCCGTCCTGCTGAGGGCTAATTGAGTGATGTTAGCTGACAACATTTAAAAAATAACATCCGCGCGCTCTGAAAGCCAAGCTGATACCGGCCTGTTTCCCATTCTTCCCAAAGAACTACAAAAATAATTAAAATTATACTACTAATGTTTGAAATTGTATTACTAATAATAATTCCAAGTTATTATTCATTGTCAAGTTAAAAGTGTTTTTTCTGGTTTCACTGATGTGCATCGTTTCGCTGATAACCACATGCGATTGATACAAAACATTCATTTATGTTGACGAAACATGTTTGCATAACTTCACCATTGACTAATGTGTTAGTAGAGGTTGTCTTGTGCATTTCGAACATGACATCTATTCAGTGACACGTCAGTGACAGGTTTGAATGAGGGCCAAACATCCTTCCTTATTGAAAATGCTGTAGACAAAGCCACAAAGTAACATTCCTGCACGCTAAAAAAAGTCATATGAATTCATGCAATACTCGTCACATGCAATTGGATCAGGATATGTTTACAGCGGCACCGTGTGGTCCTCAAAGCTTGACCTTTGTCTGGATCTGAAATGGGTATTTTCGCCCCAACTCCATTTCAGGAACTCGCTCCATTCAGCACCTCAGCCGAAAGTGGGCTATGGTTCAATGCATAGCCGAGGATTGACCGGTGTGATGAAAAATTGCCTGATAGTGAGAAGCAGCTTCGCCAAAGGTAAAGGGGAGAGCGGGTGAAAAGGAAAAAGGAACAGACGAGTGAATGAACCTGAACACGTGTCACGGATCCAATTCGTAGGCACGGGAAAAACTGTGTGCAGCAATAAAAGTTTTGCAAAATAAACATTATAGTTCATAGCACTTTCGACGTAAGTAAATACTTTTTGACGGAAATATAATAGAATATGGAGATGAGGAAATTTTGACAGGACCAGAACGTTATTTTAAAGATAAACAAAACAACTATAACAGACATTGATGGCATGTTTTATCTAAATGAAAATAGTACAAACACTGTTATTGACTAAGAAGATTTAAAATAGTATCTAGTACAAACACGAATTCAAGGCTGATATCGATAAGCAGAGCACAGATTCGCATTGCCCGATCCCGTCACATTCGTGGCCGCTACCGGATTGTTGATGCACAGAATGTACTCGAGGGGAAGAATTCTCTGTTACAATAGTGATTTGGTCAACAAAAATCTTGACTGATATTTCAGAAGCTTTAATCAAATGCTGTATCTTAACAATAGATTGCAAATGAAGTAAATTCCAGATCGGACGTATCAATGTTTTTTCCGTTGTAGACAAAGCAGGTTCTCTTTTGCTGCTGCGCGCACCTCTCTTCTGACTCTGCTCTCCTACACTTCTCTTATCGTGGCAGTAATAAATGCGATATCATGACCATTTCTACCAGGAAGTAGGACTTTTTTTTCGTTGATTACTTTTCTATATAAGCCCAAAGCCTCAAAAGTTTAATATTTTGCACTGATGCCTGATTGAATATAGAGTAACCAGTGACCTTGGCTGCGGTCATCCCCAGAAAGACCTCTTGTCTCCCAGCAGCTGAAATCGCTCGGTAAGCCATGATTTAATGGAACTTAGTATAGTTGACTATCTTTATTCAAGTATGGAGCGTTAGTTATTGCCTATTTCAGTGCCTCCCTACGACTATCATGAATTGCAACCGCTCTTATTGGAGCTTAGTAGTGAACCATCATTATTCAAATATTGACGGTTACTTATTACCTACTTCAGTTGCAGGCGTCTTCCTACTAACATCATGAATTGTAACTGCTTTTAATGGATCTCCCTACACGATTGCACCCAAGGACCCCATCAGAGCCATCTCAACCCTATTGCTATGCCATGAAATAATAAATATTCAACGCAACTAACCGCGGGTCTATAGGATCGGCCTTCAAGAATTATATAATTCAGGGGTTGACCATAAGGCATGCCACATGTAGCTCTACTATGACTACACTGCTCTTTATCTTCATCTCTAAACATCATTCCATGAATTGGATTTTTTATTCATGAGTGTGTTTATCCAATAGCTTGAACTTCAACTAATTGGTGGGTTCGTGTATACCATTCTTTTATTGGCGAAGCTGGTAGTGCTTCACACCAAATGCTGTTATTGATTATGATGGCATGTGTACCAATATTGACTTTGCAACATTAACTAATGACTGATTTTGTCTACGCTAACATAGAATCGATACAATGTCTTAAACAATAATTCTACAGTACAAATAAAGCTGTGTCATCGATGGAGGCTGTTTCTTGGTTGCGCTCTCTGCACTCGACAGTGTTTGCGAAGGTTACTTGCAGGCTTGTATTGAACTGAATAAGGCAGCTGATACCATATTTAAAACGTTATCAACTCCACGAGTGCCTGTGAAATGTAGAAATAAATAGTTAAGGGATAACACGGATCAGGAACGAACTCTTCATCAAATATGAACACAAGAATTTAACGCGGTACCAAATTATCATGACGAAAAAGATTGCAAACAAAAGAAATAGAAATTCAAAATCATTATACTTGCAATGGCACTGCACAAAGCTACAATAACTCCCACCACAGTGTCTAGGACAAAAGTTCACCATCACCCATTCACGAAGCAGCAGCCCAGTTTTTGCTGAACTCACATTCAATGTTGTGTGTACTGACGCTACGAAACCGCACTCAGATTCCGTATGCTTCACTCAGTTAAAAAAAAATATCAGAGAGAAACCACCTAATCGAGGAAACCACTTAGAGGAACCACCTCATCAAGGAAATCCATCTCAAGAGAAACCACCAAATCAAGGAAACCTAACTCGAGAGAAATCACCTCGTCACGGAAACCTAACTCTGCAGAAACCATCTCATCAAGGAAATCCAACTCGAGAGAAACCACCTTATCAAGGAAATCCAACTATAGAGAAAAACAACTCATCAATGAAACCCAACACGGCTTCGAAAACGAACTTTGCTGAATGTCCCATAACCTGGGCTTTTTAAAAAGGTCATCGAGATAGACGATGAAATCAAAGGTGTTTATATTTTATCTCGACTTAAAAAAACGGTAGATGAGGTTGTTTTGAGAAAAATAGTGGCGCTTGTCATAACTGGAAACGGGCGATGCAGGAGGCTCCGAAATTGACTCACCGGTCGCAATCAACGGGTCTGTGTCGAACAAGGAAAATAAGAGTGAGCATGACCTTGACACTGACATCGTTAACAAGTTATCAAAATTAGCTGATGAAACTAAACTCTGCACAAAACGGACTGTGAGCAAGATCGCATAACTATCCAAAGGGATCTTAATAAACTAGTGCACTGCTCTGATAAGTGGCAAATGAATTTTACTATTGAAAAAGGCACTGTTATGCACATTGGATTTCTAAATCAAAATTCTGATTACGTAATGACAGACCAGCATACGACCAAAGTCGACCAACATCGAGGCTTCGGAATAATAATCTCCAAAGATATCAAGTGGAAAAAACAAGTGGAAGCTAGATACAAGAAAGCAATAGATTCCGTTTCCTTACGTCCAGAAATTTTCCACTACATGTCCAGGGACATCGTGCTTCCATTGTAGACTTCACTAATGAGGCCTCAAATGGAATATGAAGAACAATTTTGGTCCCCTCATCTAAGAAGTGATAGTAACAAAATGGAAACGGGTTCAGCATCGAGCAACAAAAATCATATCGGAACTAAGAAATAAGTCATATCCGCAAAGACGAGGAGAGCTTGAACTGATATCACTTGAAAGAAAGTGACTGAGAGGACAGTTACTATAAACCTTCAAATACTTGAACATATTTACTAAAGTTAGCCCTGAAGGCCTCTTCGACCGATATTATAACCCAGGGAACAGAAATAATGGGCCTAAACTGCAGCTAAAAACATTCAGAATATCAGTGGCCGAAAAATACTTTCCAATCAAGATTCCAACAATTTGGAACCGTTTACCTTATGATGTAGCTAACAGCAATAACGAAAACACATTTAAAACCGCCTCGATAAACACCGAAAGACTAATCCACCATCCGAAACTATTTTTTAGTTATATTACGAGCAACAAAATCAAGATCTGTAATGGGTCCTCTCGAGAACCTTTGGACTGGAGCAGAAGCGAGTCTGTGTCTGCGACACAGTCTACGATGACAACGTCTGCGAGACGTTGTCACCGTATTTGGTTTCAGAGTGTCATAGAAGAAGCTGTAGACTTCTGCATTAGCTTTTCAAGCACGTAGAACCCAACTTGGTACGTATAGCGTGTAGAAGTGTTTAGTTGTTCCATTGTGTATTTATTTTGGATCTTGATTATTTGCAGAATGCAAGTTAAATTGTATAAAGTAATTACACCTCGTTCGGTTGTTAGCTAACGATTTAGCTTGTTTGAATAATTATTATATGCGGTTGTCTTATTATGGGGTATAAAATATTCATTTAGTGTTTTGTTACTGGTACATAGGAATAAGACTACCCGGTGCGGCAGCCATCTGTTCATATCTTGCAATTATGACTGTAGTATTGTTGTTATGATCAGCCTCCGCTAGCCTGTTAACCCTAGCTTAAGTTACACGAAGAAATCCTTTGCCTTGCATATTTTCAGTTCCCTTCCACAAGCAGTTGGTTTCCCCATATGGATTACAGGACGTAGGAAATGTTGACGAGTGGAGGGCCATTTGGCCATCCTGTTAAACTTAACAATTCAGCATTATATGGACTAGATCCATAAACAAAGAGAGGCTGTATTTCACACTGTAGATCACAGGGTTATCGTATATTGTAAACAGAAATGTGGGAGGAGCCTGTACATTAGTTACCGGCCAAAGTTTATCTGTGTGCTATGAAGGTCAAAATTTTAAAACACCATGCCTCTTTGGGGAGGGATCCAGAAGAAGTGTGTTTTCCTTATTGGTGGATCACTTCATACACATAAACAAGGCCCTCCCATATTGTTTAAGGGTGCAGATCTAAAGTGAAGATCACAACTCATTCCATTAGCTGAGGCTTCGGGTGGAGATTGGGTCTTCGGCTTTGCGTCGCCTTTGCGTCGCCTTTGCGTCGTTTTTGCTTACGCTTACGCTTACGCTTACGCTTACGCTCTATACTTACTACATTTATTTTTGTTGTTCATTTATACTGTTGTTCCGCGAGTTCAACTGTTGACATGTTACTTCGTTTTAATTCAAAATAATATTATAAAACCACTGTTCATTCGTTTGTACCTTGCACTATACATGATTTTAACAAACGCAATTAAAGTACATAACATTGGTGTTCAGCGGTGAGGGATATTAAAGCAAACAAAAATTAAGTTAATCACTTCTTTAAAACAAATTAAAATCTTCACTTTAAAACATAATGGTTTAGGTCCCCTTTCACACGCCCCCATCGATCCACTCGACCAGTGCCATGCCCTCTCGTGACCACATGCTACCAAAAGAAAAAGGCAAAAATGAGGGAAGAACGGGAGACCATTTCTGCGGTCACCAACCACCACCGCGGGCGGTAGCGAAGGGTCGACCAATGACATGTGCCAAGCTTGCTCAAAGTCTAACAGCGCGTTCGGGCAAGCGCGAGCGCACATGGACGACAGTCCGTTAATCCTGGCAGGCCGAAAGGACAGCCGTATCCGAGGACAAACTATCTAGGCCAAGATGGACTGAAAATAAATCAATGGAAACGAACAGCTGGCTGACAGGACTCCACGTGACGCATAGAGAGTCATGGGGCCCCCTTCGAATTGCCACTTAACATCTTGAGAAAAACCACAACAAAGAACTGTAAGTAATCTTACTAATTCTAAGAAGTGAAACAAGAAGCCCATCAAATCAAGTTTGATATATCGCGATAGGCTGTTCTTCCGTAGGAAGTGCAATTAGAGAGTTCGTAAAAATAAAAGCAATTACAGTTCCCCACGAACTTTTCAATATATCTGCTCTCGAATTCATCAGCAAATGAGTCCAAGATTAGTTTTGAAGTGAATTCAAGAAGGTGCGCGTAAATTATTCGACCTGCTGTTCCAGCAATATTTATCTGAATTGTAGTCATGTAAATAATTCCAGAAAAATTGGATCGCGGTGTCGGAAAATGAATCCTGAAATGCATAGAAAAATATATTTATTGTACAAAATAAAAAAATGTCTAGAAAATTAGGTTGAAAAACAAAACCATGGAAATATATCTAGGTAGATAATAAAATAGATACCTTGTAGTTCACCGGTGTAGTATTTAAGCTTTCTTTTCGCAGTATATAAGAAATTTTTATGTTAATTGAACGTAGACAGCTGGTGATGAAAATTTATATTCAACCGATCACTTAAAAAAAAATCAGTCACTGTCCCGTTCGGTAGAAAAGTTCAGATAGTCTTGCGTTTCCGTTTTAAATTTCATTACAAAATTTCCATGACCACTGGGTTAGGTGACACGTTTAAATATCCGATGTACGGTTATAAATTTCCGTAATTCATGAAAAGTCGATTTCGTGTGTTGTCAATATATTGTAGCGTAGCATTCAGGTCTGCGTAGAAATGCAGTATTCTATTTCAGGAAAATACAGTCCAATTGTCATGTCATTGTTTATTTTTCAAGTGTGAACACCACTGTCCGTAATGTTAAGAAATGTCCGTTGTAGGACGAGTTAGACGCTAAGGCAAGTGATGTGCAAGTTGGACCTTTGCAATATGGGAGTGTAAAACGAGCGAACGCGTGAATAGAGGAATGATTGAACAAACCGTCACCAAACCAACTCAAACCTATGACAAAACAAATCATGCGATAGCCCGGCGAATAAAGGGAGACGAAGGCAAGTCGTTTCTAAGCGACAAACACTGACTCAGGTCAGAAGCGGAAAATAATAGAGATGAACCGTTTCAGTTTTTTCATATTAAAAAACGAGCGAGCAATCCTTTTCTGGAGAAGCAAGGACTGACATACGAACAGGCAAGGCCAATCCAGGTATGATTGAGTCCACACGGGACGCCTCATACGCATTTTTAACATCAGAATTTATAATGTTAGCTTTGTCGTGGTAACTGTAGGAAAGAATGCTTTGAAAAACAGGCGAACGGCAGAACACTTCAACCCCCGGGTGACATAACGTGGGATTACGAGAGAGTAAAACCGAGCATAATGAATTTCAAAACCATTAAACCCAATTTACCGATCAAGCAGAATAAAATACCCGCAAATCATGCGTTCAAAACGCATTAACCAAAAAAATTAATTAACAAAAAATAACACATCAAGGCCACAACTTGAATGATTGTCTTATGAACAAACGTGAAATGCAGTGTGTCCGATGAAATTATTAGAGTGATGCGTATCCAAGTTCAGTTTTTGAATACATTATTAGGATAGGTGAAAACATGTAATTAATAAGATGTGTGAAGGGTCAACCTGTCACCTGCGTGTGATATTTACTATGTCCATAATAATGTGTAAGATAATTATCCTATAAGTCATGTCTCCCGAATTGTGTAATTAGATCATATGCTTTGTTCGATTTTTGCCTATGTTAGTTCAACGGTACCTTGAACCAACATACGCTGAAATGAGCAAAATACGACAATGAAACTTGTAGACAGTCTCCATCCCATCCTTCCGTGACCCCCTGTCAAACAGCAAAAAACGGAGTAAAGATGGGTGCAGAGAAGTGTTCAGCACATGGTTGCACGCCCTAAGCAAAATATCAAATTTAATACAAATTTGCATTCAGCTATCCCAATAACATCAAATTGGCAACCATGTCCCAACACTTGGATCGAGTTTTTTTTCTTATATTGATCAAACCGTGCAAAACATGCCATAAATCCTTTTGTTGCGAGTAATCGTACGTTTAGAGAATTGTTTTTCTCGACATTAAAATGACATATCATTAATACAATCAACCTCTTACTACACTGTATTACATACAATCATGCCTAAATCTCCACGCAGCCTGCCTTCCCACATGGAACGACCAACGGGTCGAGGGAGTACTATGTCAAATCTTGCAAGCACAGAGCTATGGAAGTGGGGACACTTTCTTTCAATAAAAAAGGGGGGTGTTATGATCAGCCTCCGCTAGTACATATATGTGGAAACATTGCTAACCGAACATTACAACAAAGAACTGCGCTGTGTATGCCCGAGAAACTGTAGGTCTTAGGCCTTGCATATTTTCAGTTCCCCTCCAAATGCAGTTGGATTCCCCACATGGATTACAGGACCAAGGAGACATTGACGAGTGGAGGGCCATTGGGTCATCCTGTTGAACTTGACAATGGACTAGATCTAATACCAAAGAGGGGCTGTATTTCACACTGTTGAGCACTGGGTTATCGTATATTGTAAACAGAAAGATGGGAGGAGCCTGTAAATTAGTTAACGGCTAAGTTTATCAGTGTGCCAATAAGGTCAAGGTTTTAAGACACCGCGCCTCGTCAAAGAGGGGACAAAAGAAGTGTGTTTCCCTTATTAGAGGATCGCTTCATACACATAAACAAGGCCTCCCCATATTATTTCAGGGTGCAGATCTAAAGTGAAGATCACAACTCATTCCATTAGCTGAGGCTTCGGGTGGAGGGTGGGTCTTTGCCTTTGCGTCGCTTACGCTTACGCTTACGCTCTATACTTATTACATTTCGTTTCGCTGTTCATTCACACTTCTGTTCCGTTGTGTCCGTTGTAGTACAATCAATGGTAGCATGGCTATAACATTTGAGGAAAGCTTACATCAACGTATTTGGAACATTTGCAGAATAAAACCTGATGACGTGGATGTACTTTCGTTGTACACGCTAGTGTACTCGTCAAAGACGGCTTCCCCAGGCTTACGTCTTTTCCAAGTTAAATCCATGTTTACATCGACATCATCACCCAAGACACATCGCTTCCTCATTTTAGTGACGGTAGGTTCAACTTCAATTGTTTTTTTAGGAATGTCTGGATAGCCATAGGCAAGAGTTGGGCGTGCATCAACATAGTAGCGCTTATTTTCAAACTAACTGAGATCATTTTTAACAGTGCGTACAGTTTGAAGCTGGGATGCTTGTGCGCGAATGTTGTGTATGGTCTCAAAGTTTGTGTATGTTTTCTGGTTATAGATTTCTCTGTATTGTTAAGTCAGATTTTGGCTTGTGTCTGGTAATTGAACATTTTGCAGCAAATTTTGTGGCATCGGATGCGAGCAACATACTGTAACACTTTGGTTGGAGGCAAATGATTTAACTCGGGTAGTCGTTGGCTGTTTCGCTTTACAGTAGTCCTAGCTGCCCTTTCTTTGTTCGACGTACTAGAATGATTGCTGAGGTAGTTGGAGAAATCCATGTATTCAGCCAGAGGAGCTTGCCGCATTTCTGTTTCAATATCGGTCACACCCTTGGCCTGGAGCAGAAGCGAGTCTGTGTTTGCGCCTCATTCTACGGTGACAACGTGTGCGTGACGTTGTCACTGTATTTTGGTTTCAGAGTGTCATATAAGAATCTGTAGACTTCTGCCTTAGCTTTTTCAAGCACGTAGAACCCAACTTGGTACGTATAGCGTGTAGAAGTGTTTAGTTGTTCCATTGTGTATTTATTTTGGACCTTGATTATTTGCAGAATGCAAATTAAATTGTATTGAGGAATTACACCTCGCTCGGTTGTTAGCTAACGATTTAGCTTGTTTGAATAATTATTATAGACGGTTGTCTTATTATTGGGTTTCAAATATACATTTAGTGTTTTGTTCCTGGTACATAGGAATGAGACTCCCCGGTGCGGCAGCCATCTGTTCATATCTTGCAATTAGGATTATAGTATTGTGAGGTTTTTTGCCTATATCCTGAAAATTTTGGCAAGTTAGGCATCGCCATCCGGTTTTTTGATCGATATGAGACTATTGATTGGGAAGCTAGTGTGGTGAGGGGTTTGTTTTGTAGCAAATTTACTAGAGGAGTATGATTTATCAACAAAGATCTACAAATTTTCCTATTCTATATACCAATAATGTAGAAGTACTCCTTTTTATTTATTATACATCACTATTATATATCAGTTGCACATATTGCTGGCTTTTCCATCATATTTTATTAATTGAGATGTGCATGTATACGCTTTAGGTTAGTTTACGATTTTTATTATAGTGTTGATGTGTTGACTCTTTCGTTAGCCGCTCTTGTTTCTTGTTAGTAGGTCTGTTAACTAGCCGTTTATTGTCGTTATTGCTGTTAGCTGTGCCTGTTAGCTGACTATTTATAGTTGGTGAGCTTTGTTGGTATGTCCGTCTCTATGTTCCACGTCATCAGATCTCATATGTAGATTCCATTTCTGCAACATAACACATGTTTTTCAGTCTTGTATTATAAGGATTTTATACTGTATTTAGGGTTTCATAGGAATTAGATATAAGTACCGTATTAGAGGTATTACTTTACTATACATCAAATCAGTGTTTGTTTTAAATGTCAGATATATTTTGGTATGACTGTTATGCTGTTAGGTAAGTATACGATCTTAGTCATGAACCAAATCACGTGGAATATTGGAGTAGGATTTACAATCTGGGTGTGGTAGGAAACGTCGTATATCATAGTTATTTATTGACGGTTATTGTAGAGTAGTGAATCTTATTTAGCTATTTTATAGTTGTTGTGCTATGTTTTCATTGTTTATCATTGGAATATATCTGTATTAGGTATATAGTTGCCTAATTTCATGTAATGATTGGTAAAAAATATGTTTTAAAGGATGTAATGGTCCAAAATATTCTAATGTTTTTCCTCTCGACATTGGATTTGGTCCGGTTCCAAGTCGTCTTGGAGAACTAGTCTACCGAGTTTGAGTAGATTGTTAGTGTTAAAATACTCCATTATTTTGATGTAAATCACAATTCTGTTATTCCCTCGCATGTCTTTACTAGATTCTTATTCCCACATGTCCTACTTTTATAAATGTTTCTTAACCTTTTGCATTTTGAACAGTTAGAATTTGTTGATAATTTCAGCCTTTGCTATGAGATTTCGTTCCAATTCAGAATATCTGACTTCCTCGAGCATTCACTTTGTCCACAGTAGTATTTTTCACTATAGGTTTGTGATGTAGGGGGGGAGGTGGGCTAAACCAAACCCATTCTAACGTAACAGTCATCCTAACCAATAGTTATGTATTTTTATTCAAGTTTGATGCTTATGTAGGGTATTGATATGTATGAAACTCTCTACTTGGGTTTTATTTTCAACATATCAATATAAGTTTGAATACACTTCTCCAATTTGATAAAGCAAATACCTTTTTGCAGATGTTTAGACTCCAGAATTTTTATCGATTTCTCTATTACATGTTTGGATGAGACTCAACACAGGGATCGAATAGAACTAATGCACTTCAATTTGTTACACTTATTTTACGGTGGAACATTTTCACGCAATGTTAGGTCCAAAGATGTAGTCCTCCTAAGCAACTCAACCCATAATAATGTATTTTTATTAAAGTTTGATGGGTGTGTACGGTATTTAACCATTGTTTTATGCAATATCCACATCAAATCACTCCACATGGTTCTATTTTACGTAGCTTTTTTTAATATCACACACCATGTTCCCACATAAACGCTTTTGTACGCATATGCAGGGTCGGTGCCGACAACTGTGCAGACACAATGCAAATATACAGGGTCAATTGCGGCACCTATGCCGGCACTGTGCCTGCACATGTGCCTTCACAATGTAGACATATACACACATTTTAACGCATATACAGGGTCGGTTAACATCTGTAGTATTTTACCTCTGATCTGTGATTTTCCATTAGAACAAAGTCTGTTTCTTTTGTTACAAGATATTTAAAGTGGATCAGCTTTACGTCATGTTAGGTTAAAAGATATAGTCATCCTAACCTAACCTAACCTATTCTAACCAAGATTGATGTATTTTCGATCGAATTTTTTGTGCCTACATGAGTTTTTCTTTGATTTGTGCTTTATACATATCAAATCTATCCACTTGGCTCTATATTTTTGATCTATCATGAATAGTTCGAATGCACTCCTACAGTTTTGATTGAGCATATTATCGCTTCTTTTATCACATATAAAATACCATGTTTGAATGTTATAAGTAATTCATAGTAATTATTTTTTGTAAGATTTATGTATGAGCGTTGTTCGATACCTCCCCTTTATTGCTTCTACAGTTGGTATCTGTCATAGGCAGGCTGTATTATTCCAAGTTTCTACTCGGGGGCTCGGTAATATTATGAGATTATAATTTTGTTATAGATTCCACTGGTTAACCTAACCAAGAATTATGTGTCACCGTTCGAGATTCTTCGTGCATAAATATTATATTCAGTCAGTGTTTAAGGATTTATGCTTAACAAATATCTATATTTTGGCTCTACAATTTGCTCTATCCTTTGCAGTTTTGATACACTCGGCAATTTTTATGTGTAAATTGCATCGTTTGTTTGATTGTTATGGGCCTTTTTCATGTGATATGAGTCTTGATTTGACATAATTCTACATCACTTCTACTTATTATTCACGCCCATCAAAACCTAACCTAACCCCACCTTATGATTGCTATTCAGTCATTGATATATACATATGAAGCCCTCCACACGACTCTAAATATCACTTGAACATGCATGTTATTTATTTCGTTGTCACTCTCGACCCATATTAGTTCGAAGAGAGACCCCATTTCCAAACTTAGATGAATTGCATGTTACAAATAATTCATGATTGTATCCAGTTTCACACAAACGAACACTTCATCTAACACTTGGGTGTGTGTGTGTACCTATTTGTTATGCACACTTAACCTAATCTAACACATCTTAACCAATAATTATGTACTTTTATTCAACTTTTCATGCTTTTTTAAGATATTTTTTCCCTTGATTTAGCTTTATTCATATCAAATCTCTCCACTTGGCTCTACATTTGGATCTATCATTATCAGATTGAAAACACTTTTCGAAATTTTGATAAGGCAAATTTCAGCTATTTTTTTTGTATGTTGCATCATTTCTTTAAAAAAAGGTATTGGTTATTTAGATTAATTTTTTTCGTGGGACATGTATGAGCGCTGCTCGCGACCCCCCATGTATTTCTTTTGAACTCGGTATTAGATTAGATTAGAGTAAGGAAAACAAACGAGCACGAGTGCTCATGTCGAGTGTTTCCTTGAAAGAAGAGTGGGGGTAGTCAACTGGGCTTTAGAAATTCACGCACACATACAGAAAAAGGAAGGTTGTAAGGACAGAAGGAGAAGGACCACCACTACCATTACCTCCACCTACTACAACCACCCTTCTACTACCCGGGGCATTTCAGCCCGGAGAAAAAAAGGTCGAGTGTCAGATTGACAATTTTAGGAACGGGGCGAACAAGAAGCGAAGTGAAGAATTCAGGTTCCAGGCGGTCGCATCTCAGACGGTCGAGCAGAGACGAGAACGCCCATATGTTCAGCAGACTCATACTTTTCCTCGAGCGCATGCCTGTCGGCTTGCCCCAGAGGTAGGGTCAGAAGGACTCCTACTAGGTATTGAGTCTACTTCGAATGAGCAATGGGTATTTAAATTTTGACAAGTATGTGCACATTTGAAGAGAGCACCACACCTAGTTTCCCGGGCAGTGGTCCTCCCTCATGTGCTCAGAAGATTAAGTCTTTTGTACGCAAGTGGTTCCTTGAAGGCTGTCGCACTTCAAGGTGAGACGTCGGAGGGACATCTCCTATGATAGACCTGCCCTTGGCTGATCTAGAGTCTAGGTCGAAATTTGTCAGAAATATCGTGAAATTTTGATGAAACTATAGGCGAGAACCACTCTAAGTTTCCTAAAAGTGGTTTTCCCTAATGTTCAGTAGGTCGACATTTATCAGGAATATCGTGAAATTTTGATAATACTATAACGGAGAACCACTCTCAGTTTCCTGAGAGTGATTCTCCCTAGTGTTCAGTAGAGTAAGTCTCTGAACACGTGTGTCTGCCGTTGCTGCACCAGGTCCCACCCGAATCTGTGCTTAAGAAGAGAAGGCGGTTAGTTATCTACATTGTACAGGGGAATACATTTCAGGGTGGGAGGAATGTGGTTATCACAAGGAAATAGTTTATATTATTTCAATATGATTCATGTGAAATGCCAGAAGGGCATCTACAAGTATTTCAGGACATCTAACAAATATTATTTCGATAGGTAATCGGTGCGTGCTGCCAACCGAAAGCAGCACGAGAAATTAAATCGAACATCTGTAAGAAATGGGTTAGTGGGTGAGCGTCTCTCTGCTCCATGCTGAAACAGGGACACTCCCGGATCCGTACTAAGGAAGAGAAAAAAGACGGTTAGTTCATTCAGAATGTACAAATTGGTCAATCTAAAGGCAGGTGCATTAAGTGCTCTTTAATAATGAGAGATGCCAGATGGGCATCTCCAAATCTCTTATATACACAAAGAAAAATAGACTCGTCGTAA
This sequence comes from Gammarus roeselii, assembly GCA_016164225.1. Classification (NCBI taxonomy): domain Eukaryota; kingdom Metazoa; phylum Arthropoda; class Malacostraca; order Amphipoda; family Gammaridae; genus Gammarus; species Gammarus roeselii. The sequence goes on from SDVV010008960.1 coordinate 16,769, forward strand.
TGACTAACTTAGGCTAGTCACGTGCTTGTCCCAAAACCGACTAGGCAAAGTGAGTAAGATTGACTAGTGTTCTTTCAAAGCTAGTCAAAATGACTAGTCTGCATACTGCAGCTGTTGTCGTTGCTTTGGTGCCGCTGCCCTTTCTCCCACAGCTGCCGCTGCTCCCACAGCAGCTGCAACT
>SDVV010008961.1:0-16949 GCA_016164225.1 Gammarus roeselii
AATAAGCCAAGAGAAGCTGATCCCCAGTAGACCGAAATTTCCGGAATCCAAACTGGTGAGGGGAGAGAATCTCATTGCTCTCAAGAAACTCAACCAGACCAGAAACAATAATCTTTTCCAAACTCTTGCAGCACACAGAGGTCAGACTGACAGGGCGGTAGTTCAGAGGATCGTACCTTGACTTACCCTTGAACAGGGGGATCACAATTGACTCCAGCCACAGATCCGGAAGAACCCCACAAATTAATGACCTCTGAAATAGAATCAACAAAGGCTCTGACAGTGCACCTGCACAACTCTTCAGAAGCTTTGGATGTAAGCCATCGGGCCCCATTGCCGACGAAGCGTCTAGAGCCAACAGCACGCTAAGCACCTGAGCATGAGTGACAACTGGATCAGGCATCCCTCCATGAAAGACCTGGTTGGGAGCTGGATTAGGAGGAACGTCAACAACAAAAACGGAAGCAAAGGCATCAGCAAAAGTCTTCTCTGCAGAGAGATCTTAATTTGGTGCAGTCTATTTCCTTGTCATAGAATCTCTCTCTGAACATGCCGCCAAATGTGTCTTTATGCGTTTTTACAGGGGTCGTCTTGAATCGGAGCAGCTTGATGATGGAATTGCTTATATTTTGAATAATGTGGCACTTGAGCTTGTTGATTCCTGCAACAATTTGGAAGTGCTTGTTGACTCAAAGTTGGGATTTCACCTCCATCTGAAGAGTGTTGTTAGAAAGGCTTCCACTCTGACAACCAGTATGCTGTGTTCTACTGTCTATAGGAGTTCTGTTTTCATGGTGATTGTGTTTGTAACTCATATAAAGCCCATCTTAGACTACTGCTCTTTTGTGTGGAATGTGGGATATTTGGGGGATCTGAGACTTTGGGAGTCTGTGCTGAGGCGGCAGACCAGGGAAATAGAGGGTCTGGGTGGAGTGAACTATGGCAAGAGGCTCAGAGCTTTACAGTTGTTTTCGGTCAGAGGGAGGTTGTTATGTCTTGATCTAGTTAATTGTTCAAAGATTTTTCATTGTTCTGTGGATTTGGGGATGTCTACTCTGTTTGAGCAAGCTCCAGATATTGGCACACGTGGTCATTCTTTCAAGCTGGTGGTTCCTCTCTGTTGGACGGACTATAAACGCAGATTTTTTTATTCCTGCTGTGTTCAAGTCTGGAACAGTCTGTCCTCTGATGTGATGCAGTGCAATTCCCTCCGTGGCTTCAAGAGGACCTTGGTTGAGGAGTTTGGGGGGGTGTTGTACAAGTTTTGCTAGGCATAGAGATTTGATTTTGTGGTTTTGTTTCTGTGTTTTGACAGTTAGTGCAATTGTTGACTGTCTTCAGTGTTTTTTTGTCCATCTATTAAGCGCAATCCGACCAGGGCCCTGCTGCAGTTTTGATACCGTATTGTTCTTTAGATTGCTGACACGCAAAGGTATACTGCCTTCCATGCCGGCATGCCCTGTTGGCGGGGCTGCAAAGGTGAGGAAGGTGAGATACAATACAAGCTGGTGGTTCCTTGCTGTCAAATTGACTACAAATGCAAATTCCGTTATTCTTGCTGTGCGCAGGGTGGAACCAATTGCCCTCTGATGTGGTGCAATGCGATACCTTTTGTAGCTTCAAGAGGGCCTTGTCTGAAAAGTTGAGAGGGTGTGGGTGCTGTATTTGCTAAACCCAATGGATTTGTTTTTAAAGTTTTGTCCATGTTTATGACAAGTTGTGTGGAATTGTTGACTGTCTTGATCATTTTATTTTTTGTTGACCTATTGCACGCTTCCCGACCAGCGTCTTGCTGCAGTTTTGGTGCCTTGTTCTTCATTTTGATAGTGCTGGTGAGATACCTAGGCATGACATTTTTTTCTAGGTCATCATGTAAGCTAACAGTATCATTGTAAGACATAGCATAAATAGCATGCCTTTGTATTCATTTTATGGCAATTAGTTGATAATAGATATGAAGAAACCCCTCACTTGCTTGTTACATTTTCAATCTGTTTGTTTTATTGTAGTTTGCATTCATATGATGATAAAATCATACTTGAGTCATAATTATTTCAGAGTTTGAAGATATGACTTGCAGTGAAGATAGTTAACAATTCTAGAAGAAGTTTGGTATCTGTGTAAAATAAAGCAATGATAGGAGAAAAAGTTTGACATCTGTGTAGAATTTGCATGACTGCCTTTATGATTATCCAGGAAGTCTGCATCACAGGACAAGCTTCAAAAATTACGTCAGATGGCACATTAAGTGTCATTTTTTTTGCTTATGTGTACTAATTTAAACATGCTCTTTTTATTGGTGTGCTCAAACTTGTAATTTTCTCATAAATAATTAAACATAATTGGGGGAGTCGACAGTTACCTCGTTTTTTTTTGTTATCACCTCAGTTTTGAAGCAACGACACCCCATGTGGTTTTTTGTATCATTCATTTTTAATGTTGATGATGGAATATTGCTACTTATGGTGCTTCATGAGCACAATAGTAGCTATACACTCCAAAAAAAAAAGTTTCAAGGTTGTTTATTTGATGCTATTTGAAAGCAGGGGGAAATGCAAGGAGTTTCCCACAGCAGCACTACTTGAAAAGGTTGTAGCTACCATATTTAGGGTAAAGGGTGCAATGTTGACACACTTGGCCCTATCTTGATGCAACACCTATGAAAAAAACTCTACAGAGGAAACAGTTAGAAGTAGATAAAATCTGATTCCAGCTAAAATAAGTTTATATATCATGTACCTATTCCACCCATTATCAAAAAAATTAAAAAAATACATATAAATTTTGTTTTAAAGTTCACAAATCGTGTTTTATTCATTTTCCTTAGCAATAGCTAAGGATTATGTGTTCAAATAAATGCAAATTAACTCCGTGTTGAATTATTAATTCCAATTTTTTTTTCAAAACAATTGTTGGGCATTCTAGGTAACCTTCTACACTAACGCAACATATTGAAACATTATGAGAGGGGAGGATTCTGCGTCAACATAGGACCCCTAAAAAGGGCGGTCCAGTGTCGACGCACTTTTTCAAATCATTGCAAATAGATCCTTACCAACAAAAGCATAACATAGGATTATGGATCTAATTAACGGTGACCATAAGGTTCATTTTGCTGTTATACTTTCTGGGCAACACTGTCAACAAAGCGCCAACCTGCGTCAACTTAGGGCTAACCTGCGTCAACATAGGGCCAACCTGCGTCAACATAGGGCCAGCAGAGTGCTTCAAGACTGGGCTGTTCAGACTGGAAATATCCAATCCAGATCAGAGTTACTCCAAGTAGGGATCCTTGTGGAGTAATGGAAAATTTGTCGACCACAGAGTTGCAAATACTTCACAGCTTACGCTGCGGAGTTTTGCACAAAGGCAATACCTCTTTCCGCAGAGATGTTGAGTGGGTGAGGGGGAAGAGAGGTGTATAGGCATAGCTGTGGGTCAGCGCAGATCCTCTCACCTTGGCTGCAATCCAGATACTAACGTGTGCAGAGCAAGAGACCTTGAAAGGCAAGACTGCCGGTTCTCAAGCAGCAGCTTAGTTCAACAATATGCGGCTGCTTGGCAATGGTGTGCTGTGTTCAAGACTGCCGGTTCCCAAGCAGCGGCGTAGTTCAACAATACGCCAATGCTTGGCAGCCAAGTGCTGCCTAAAGTCAGGCTTATATACTCAAAAATATTATAAAATAACATGCTGGGGTCATGAGGTGAAAGGGCAGTTGCCAAATATACACATGTTTGACACTTTGTCACTTTTTTTTAGCCAAATTTTCATCAATGAAAAATATGATAGATATTAAGTTTGACACACCACTGGGTACATAACACGTTATTAATTAACATATGTGAAGCCCACAATTCTATCTCTTCAACTGTTTAGCCTATGAGCATTTTTGTGATACTGCATCAACATCGGGCATTGCAGAAAGTGTTGACGCACCAGGTTCTCCCCCCCCATTCAAAGGAAAAAGTTCTAAGGATATTTTCATGAACATATATCAAAAGATGGCAAATTTTCTGATTGTTGAAGTCTACATCCAACGTTCTAGGCCTTATGACCCGGCATCACAAATTTTTTGGAAATGAAAGTGTCAAAAAGTGCATCAACATTGGACCCCTCACCATAATCATACATCATTTGAGTGCACAGTGGAACAATTCTTTCTGGCAAGTGTTTATTTGTTCATTCATTTATTTGTGTTCTAGTTTATTTTTTATTTGATGCCATGCTCCCCTTTGCCTAGGAAGACTATGCTGTCTTGGGTGTGACAAGTAACTGTGATGCTGCACGTGCAAGAGATGCCTTCCTACATCTTGCTAAACAGCTCCATCCTGACAGTGGCCACGTCAATGCAAACCAGGTACTTCAAATTTGATTGCATTATTGAACTAGAACTGGGCTAGGAGATGGGGACAACTGTCAAAGCTCACTATCATTCAGGTACTTCTATGTCTGGTTACAACAGGACCCAATGACAATTAATTCATATTATAGCTACTGGATTTTACAAGCCATCTGTAGCTACCAGATTGAACAAATTTGATATACATGTTTTTATCAAAAACTACTTCAGTTAGCCAAAAGCAAAGTGATAATTAAAGCCTAACTTGAATTGCATGTAGGTAGCTATTAGTTTCTTAAGTCTTGTAGCTATCAATTTAATTTATACCTACTAGTTATAAATTTCCTAACTTAAGAGTTAAGAGCTATCATCGATTGAAATTGGTGCAAATTTAATTGTGCATTTTTATGCAACTTTAAAATATTTATATGTCAACAAAAGCAGCATGTGAAGCCCACGATTCTATCTCTTTAATTGTTTTACCTGTGAGCATTTTTGTGATACTGCGTCAACATTGGGCCATGTGCGTCAACATAGGGCATTGCGGAAAGTGTGGACGCACCAGGTTCAAGCCCCCCCACCCTTACAATAAAAAAAGTCTGAAGATATTTTCATGAACATATATCATAAGAAGATAAATTTTCTGATTGTTCAAATTTTTATCCATTGTTCTAGGACATAGCTACCAACCGGCATCAAGAATTTTTTTAAATAAAAAGTGGCCAAAAAGTGCATCAACATTGGGCCCCTTACCCTACAGTTGATCTCAACAGTTGGTTAACCCACCTGTCTTGATGGTTTCATATGAATGGTGCGTGCCTTTTTTTTGTGGAAGATTGAAGTTATTCAAGGTTGACCTACTGTTTCTTACCGTTGCAGCCCCTCAAGGGCTCAGCATACCTGATTGTCAGGTATAGGACTGTTACTGTGTTGCGTCATTGTCATTTGGACTGTGTCCAAATGTTGTTGGTATTCATTTGGTGGACTATGATATGTGGGTTTTGGCAGTCTATCATCATCCTCCTTCTTTCAATGATGCTCAGAATGATAAACTTGAATAGCTGCTAACGTTTTGTTCTGGTTGGGAGGCTGTTGTACTTTAGGATTTCAATCTGCTTTCCTTTGTTTTATTATTTGAGTATATGGTGGAGAGGTATGTCACTTCACTGATCTTTCCTTCTTGAATACTTTGCTCTGGCAGGCCTCACTCAGTTGGTAAGTGAGAGAGCACCTTTGTGTCATCTGGTTCATAAATTGACCAATTTTTCACATCCTAACCAGACCTTGTTGGCTGTGTCAATGTTCTGCCACCTCTCCTTTGTCTCTGCTGCCCATTGTTTGCGAGTAAATTTTTCATGCAAACCTTGAGTGCAGAGTAAACCTTGGTGTCAGGATGAGGTATACATGGTGCAGAGGTGATTGAGGCCATACCAGAATCACATGGTTGTGTATTGGAACCTGAAGTTCTCTTGCACATGTCAGTTAGTAACTGCTATTCCTGTTTAGAACATATTTTGTTACAGCTTACTTACCAGCTTGTACCTGACCATTGCCGATTTTTGGAGAGTACATTTTGCATGCAAACCTGGATTGCAGAGTGAGCCTTAGTGTCAGAAATAAGTATATGTGGCACAGAGGCAATTGAAACATTACCAGGATCGGATGGTTGTGTGTACTAGAAACTGATTGAAGCAAAACCAGTATCGCATGGTTGTGTTCACTGGAACCTGGGGTTTTTGTACTTGTCAGCTAGCAACTGCTAGTCCTGTTTTGTACATATTTTGTTGCAGCTGGCTTACCAGTTTGTGTCTGAGCATGCATGGTGGTGTTGATGAGCTTCCTCGGTCTGTTTGTCTGCCTTGTTGGATGAATCTCGTTTTTGTATCTCACCTTTGTATCTCACCTTTGCATCCCTCCACAGCCCCGGCAGCCCCGCCAACAGGGCATGCGGGCATGGAAGGTAGTATACCTTAGCGCGCCAGCAATCTAAAGAACAACACGATATCAAAACTGCAGCAGAGCGGTGGTCGGAATGAGCTTAATAGGTCAACAAAAAAACACTGAAGACAGTCAACAATTGCACCAAACTGTCAAAGTACAGAAACAAAACCACAAAATCAAATCTGCTATGCCTAGCAAAACTTGTACAACACCCCTCCTCAACTCCTCAGCCAAGGCCCTCTTGAAGCCACGGAGAGAATTGCACTGCACCACATCAGAGGACAGACTGTTCCAGACCTGAACACAGCAAGAATAAAAGAATCTGCGTTTATAGTCGGTCCGGCAGAGAGGAACCACCAGCTCGAAAGAATGACCATGTGTGCCAATATCTGGAGCTTGCTCAAACAGAGTAGACAACCCCGAATCCACAGAACAATGAAAAATCTTCCAACACTTCACCAGATCCAGATGCAACAACCTCCCTCTGATCAAAAACAACTGAAAAGCTCTGAGCCTCTCGCCATAGTTCACTCCACCCAGACCCTCTATTTCCCTGGTCGACCGCCTCTGCACAGACTCCAAAACTCTCAGATCCCCCAAATATCCCACATTCCACACACAAGAGCAGTAGTCCAAGATGGGCCTTATATAAGTTACAAACAAAGACACCATGAAAACAGAACTCCTATTGACAGTAGAACGGAGCAGACTGGTTGCCAGAGTGGAAGCCTTTCTAACAACACTCTTCACATGGAGGTGAAATCGCAACCTTGAGTCAACAAGCACTCCCAAGTCCCTGCAGGAATCAACAAGCTCAAGTGCCACACCATTCAAATTATAAGCAATTCCATCTTCAAGCTGCTCCAATACAAGACGACCCCTGCAAAAACGCATAAAGACACATTTGGCAATGTTCTGAGAGAGGTTCCATGACAAGGAAATAGACTGCAACAAATTAAGATCTCTCTGCCTAGAAGACACACCCAGCCGAACTGCTTGTACTTCGCGTGGGAAGCTCAAATAAAGTGTGAAGTCATCAGCAACAGCCACTTTCAAGCCACTCCCGCTGCAACATGATTAACATACAGCAGAAACAAGAGTGAGCCCAGCACAGAACCCTGGGGTACTCCACTTGTCCCCTCCCGAAAGTCACTTACAACTCCCACACAGAAACGCACATTTGCCTCCCAATCGAAAAACTACAAATCCAATCCAACAATCCACCATGAATACCCACACACCTTAGTTTGGCCAACAAAACAGAATGATTGACAACATCAAATGCCTTGGAGAAATCCAGAAAGACCACATCCACCCTCATTCCATCACCCACGAGATCAGCAACCTCACCATGAGTAAGCAACAGTTGATGTTCCATGCTCCTTCCCACCCTGAATCTAAATTGGCTGTTTGACAAAATACTAGAATCTTCCAGAAACACATTACCTGCAACACAATAACCCGCTCCAGCACCTTACAACACACAGAAGTGAGACTCACAGGTTGATAATTGAGAGGGTTGCTATTTGTACCAGACTTGAATAAGGGAACAACATGAGATTCCCTCCAGGCCCTCGGCAAAACCCCCTCGCCCAACGACTTCACAAACATCAAAGACAAGGGCAATGACAGCTGCCAAGAACATTGCTTCAAAACACTAGGGTGGATACCATCAGGTCCAGGGCAGAAGATGAATCTAAATTGTCCAGAACCTGGGAGACTTGACAGTCTCGTCACACAAATCCCAACAAATTTTCCAAGGAAAAAAATGATGTGGGGAAGGGCCGGCAGGATCAGCATCCACAAAAACCGACGGACTCATGTCTCTGATTAGCAACAAGCTCACCAGATGGAAGCTTCAGAGGACCAACAAAAGGACAGCCCCTCTTTCTTTTTCTGATTTAGGAGTGAAACATCTTGTGAGCAACAGAGAAGTTGTTGGCTAATTCCTGTTCATACAACCACTGGCTGTGCCGAGAAAAATGTCTGTACTCAAAATTTATCCTACTAAACTTCCCTAAGGACACCAACACCTCTTCATGCCGCCTACCAAGCTCAGTCCTCAAAAGCTTGTACTGCGCCAAAAGCATGAGATCTACTGATCATCAGCTCCCTCGGAGGGCTCCGCCACCCCCTTGGCCGCGAAGCCGAGTCTCAAATGGGAACAAACCTTTCAACAAGTGAATAGATAACCGACTGAAATAAACTATAATTCTCCTCCACAGTGCCGTACAGGAACTCATAATGCCAGTCAACGTCTCAAAACCTCTCTCATACTCATATAATCTCCACGAGACCACATGACTGATCCAAAACCAGGATCAACTGGAACCTTATCTTTCTGGAAACAATACTCAACCAAGACAGGGGCATGGTGGCACCCCGGGAGAGGAGGCAAAATTGCCACAGATGACACACAATCTTCTTCTGTAGTCAGCAACAGATCAAGAATGGTGCCCGAATCAATAAAAGTGCTTTCCCTCACCCACTGAGTGAGTCCAAGAAAAGCAAAACAATCAAGAAACTGCAAATCAACTGGAGGCATATAATTATTAAAAATGTCTACAGACCAATCCAACGAAGGCAAGTTAAATGCACCAAGAACAACAACCTCCTTACCAACACAAAACTCCAGCAGGAATTCGATCAGTTCAGCATTCTCCTCAGCCGAATCCTGTCGAGCCTGTTACTCAAGAGAACTCAGGCTTGACAAGAGAACAAGGAATTGAAGGCCTTCCTTCTAAGGGAAGAAGCTCTTGCACCTTGTGGGGCCTTCCTGATTTGTGGATTGGGTCCCATGTTATCCCACTATTCACTATTCGATCTAGATAGAGTGCGCTGAACTATTGCTCTGTACGTCTGACATCTGTATGTTGTAATGATATGGAAAAGATAAGTGTTTCTGGCCTCATCATGTTGCAGGGTATGCCTACTACTGTTGTTTGTATTATGTATTTTTTAATAAACTGTTTCAATCTTGAATTTATTATATAAAAAATGTTCAATTTTATTTCAGGATATAAAGTGTACAATTTTACCTGGACTAGCAAACTGATGGGAGATGGTGATATGCAACAATGTTTTGTGGAGATGAACCAATTATAGCCAAATTGTTGGCAAGTTAATAGTTGCCTAAGTAATGTCTAATCAATAGTCCTATTTTACTCTGAAAATAGTTTCCTTGATGTATACTAAGTAAGAGGCTATGTATCTTTTTCATTGTAGTGCTTAGCAGGCAAATTTAATGAAAGTTTTGGTAATTTATATAAACACAAACTTATCATCTAAATTGCTGATGGAATTGAAGGGCAATGAATGTGACTACATTATGGTTATAGTTGACCATTTGGGCTGCTTGAAATTTTTGATATAAATAATGGTGTCTAAAATTAATATGCTGTTAAGGATGTTGGTAAAGGCAACAAAATTGCAATTAAGGGTATTGTTTTGGTTTGGAAGAATCTCGAGGATATTCAAATGGGTTCAACTCAAAGTGAATGATAAAAGAGGTATCCTGACATCCCTTAGTCTCCCCATTCTCCAAGATGATTTTACAAAAGTTGGAACTCTTTATTGAAAAATTGGGGCAGTACAGTAAGTGAACTAATAAAATCTTAAGCCATTGAATGGTTAGGTCATAGTACCCCTGAAACAGATAAGGTGGGTGATTTTTCATGATTTCTGTGTGCTCATCAAATTTCAATAAATAACGCATAGAAACTAACAGAGACCTGCTCTTTCAAGTCCATTAGTCAAAATGTGACGTTTCCAATGTTTTGGTGCCTAAAAGGGGGGGGGCGAGAAGTCACCCCATGTTGCCGACCGCGCGGAGTCATCCCACCCGAGGCTACAGCTTGTAGTCATCTGCAGGTGCCTTGAACTTGCATGATAGACCGTTGGAGTTGTAAAAAGTCTTGTAGCTATCAATCAAGCAAGTCTCATGCTTGATATTTGAAGGCCAGCCGAGACAGCTTGACTGTAATAAAGGCTGGAAAATGATTACCCTCTGATTATCATCAAGATGCAATTTGCAGGGCAGTTCAGACAGCTTGACTAATAAAGGCTAGAAAAGTATCACCCAATGATTATCATCAAGATGAAATGGTTGATCTATCGGTGGTTAGCATATGAAACAAACCCTGGTCCATCAAGTTTTCAAATCGAGTAATGAACGACACAATCATGAGACTTGCTTGAAAACTAATTGAAACTGTTTGGCCTCACAACAGTGGTTTGAGGTCAGATCTGATAATTGTTGAATTGCAAAATAATTAACACTCTGAGTGGCATAGATCACTGTAGTCATGGTATTATCAGAGCGCTGAAATAAAAGGTGAAAGGTAATTTTTCATGTGAATCCATGTCCAATCTGTTGAATTCATAAAAAATCTCAACAGTGCATGCTATAAAGAATAGTCAAACATAACTAAATTTAAATTGATTGTTCAGTTGACCTAAACGATTTTTTTCCTGTACTTGTATGTATGGCCAGAATAATGAAATGAGTTTTTAAAATGCATGTTTTCCCTAATTTAGTTCAAGTTCCAGCAGCTAGAATGCAGCTACCGTCGTTTGCTTCAAAAGTTCAGCAATGAAAGACATAACCACGTTGCTGCTGAAGGAGAGTATGGGCTCTACTATGCCCAGAAAAAAGGTAGAGAAACTCAAAACCATCAGGGTAATGAAGATCAGTAAAATGAAGGCTTCTACACGTTGAAGGTTAGTTACATTTTTGAACTCGTTTTTACACTGTGCTGAGCAGAAATTCTTCACTACCATCGAGGTACTAACCTCTAAGCAAGATAATAATTTAGGATAACATTTTAATTGGTCATGCTTCGTCTTTGAGATTTCTAGGCAGTGTAAGGATACAGCAAAATATTATATTAGCTAGCTCCCTCTGACACTGAAGATTTCACACATGTATTGTAATATTTTGTACAAACTCTGTTAAGAACATATTCCTACAAGCTAATGTACTATTAGGTCCAGTGCATGTGTTGCCTAAATTTCAGTTGCCTCGTCACTGCTAACAATATTTTTTCAATGCTTGTTCTACTTTAGACTCACTGTTTCATTACAGTGCAATAACTGCAAGTATAATAATTACTACAATCAGGAGAATAACATCACGTTGGTGCACTTGCTATTTGCTTCCAACTAGTTACCAATGACGTTCATCTCTGACGAGAACATTAATCACAGTTGTATTTTTGATCTTCCCATCGCATTCGGTCGAGTCGATGCGTCCGTTTCTCTGTAGGTAAGGTCGCTACTATAGTTTCCATGACGCAACTCTTGTTCTGTTCCCGAGTTAGGTCTTTCATTCCCTTTGTTGCTTCTGTGGTGATAAGACAGCCTAATCAAATATTATTATAAGGGTCACCTCATACACGCGTATACCATTTTAACATTTATTGTTGAATGTGTGCAGCACAATGCTCCCCAGCACCGCCAGTACCTCAGTTACGAGGGCCAGGGCATGGGCACTCCGTCACAGCGAGAGAAGCAGTTTGCCAAGTTTAAGGTCATGCGGGCCACTGAAAATATTATTGATTACAAGGTAAATGTTCTGAGAGGGAGGCTTATAAGACAAAGCATAAAATAAAACATTATTTATGTGCCTATTTTGTAGTCGGCTGTATATTTGTGATGTGGTTCTACAGATAGCATATAGAGTATAATTAGCAATTCAAATCTCAGGAAGTGTCGGTTAAGCTATTCGTTTAACAGTAAAACTTGCAAGCAAATAAAATATTGAAAAGCAATCTAGCTGGGGTTCTGATTGTTGGCCCCTCCCTAGTCATCAGTTAGGTTCACGGACCGCACAGAGTCACGGCTCAACCGGAGGATGAACACCCTTACTTCCCTCTTCTTCTCCCTTCACTATCTCTCCTTTTCTCCCCATGCTGATTTTCTTAACTTTTATTTACCTAATTTGCATCTTATGTTTAGTTAAATTTCTTTCAACTTGTCTCAGACTCCTTCTTAACAACTCTCCTAATAGTCGTTGCACACACGCGCACGCACACTCAAATACACACATACCGGTCAAACTACTCTGATTTGGGGTGGCAAATAACAGCCAAGTTGCGCTCTTTCATGCAAATTTTTCTACGACTTCCTTTTTTTCTTTACATTCTTGCCGTTCTCACTCGTAAAATTCTCTACACCTAGTGTAGATCTCGTGCATGGGATCCACGTTTCCTGTCTTCTTCATCTTCCCCCTCAGCAGGTGTTGGGGCGCGTAGCCTCGGCACATCGAGGACTACTGCAAATCCTTGGGGGTCAGAAGCAGGGTAGGTTGTGTGTTATCCTTCTTACTGCCACCCGAGAAGTGCATGGACCATTTGGCCTCAGCACCTTAGCAGTTCTTACTTCCTGTGGCACCCGTACATACATACCATAGACATTTGCCGCGTAAAGGACATCAACTTTGCGCAGTAGTAAATCTAACTCAAACATTAATAGAAGAAGAAAAAAAGGCTAACTTGATGCAGCACTGTTTGCTGGTTTGACATTCGGCGCCAGAAGGACGATGGCTCCAGCGCGCTAGAAAGCCTCGTCACTCTTATCTGATCGTTGGGATTCATTCGTCATTTATGTCACCCGTCCTAGCGGGAGGACATTATTTTACTCAGTGCCTTTATTTCCTTATCAGGAAGATGTAGGCCCTAGACCACTCAAGAAGGTTATGGACCCAGACCATAATAGAATGTATATGTATGTCCATCAGTTGTAACGATCAGACAAAAATCGGGACTTTTTCTTCAATCTGAAACATGATCCCAATATCATGTTTCAGCAGAACAGTGCATATTCGTTGTGAACTTTAAACTTGCTATGATACTACTTTAGCCGTGACACGTTGCGGTAAGGCTACCGTTGTCCCATGCATGCAGTTATATGATGTGATGAGCTTAATAAGGCTACCTAATCTCATTTCATGGTTTTGGCTAATCATAATAAGTGTTTTGGAATTCCAATATCAATGTATAGATTTGCTGATACAGACACTAGACCGTATCCCTCAGGAAGGGGAGCGGTTGACGACAAAGCGTACCTCACACTCTCATACACAAACAAACTTAGTTCTTTTGCGCAACACACTCTGGGTCAGAAGTGTGGTCAAAGGTCATTGCCAGCAGCAGGGCCCGACAGTGAAATTGGTTTACCTCTACCGCCTCAGTGACCGCCCTCCCGCTAAAAACCATCCCGTTTCTCAACGCTACGCCCAGGGCGAGAAAGCACATCAGGGCAGCGTCAAAATTCGTCAATTCACAACTTTCTCCATTCACGTCTATCCATTGCACGCTCTCTTGCTACCTCCACACTTACTCATGCTTCGCGCCATTGATCCACCCAAACCTTGTTCTACCTCTAGGACTATGTCCACTCACCTCCAACTTCATCACCTCTTTTCCCCATCTTCTTTCATCGATCCTTAGCATGTGCCTGAACCATCTCAGAACACGCGAATATACTCTGTCAAACTTCTTCCCATCGCCGTACTAATTTGAGCAATGTTTTTATTGATCCTGTCTCTCAGTGTCAGTCCAGCCATGCTTCTTAAATGTTTGATCTTGAAAACATTCAATCTTCTACTTTGCTCTCACCCCCAAGTCTCAGCTCTGTAGAACACATTTGGGTCATATTCTCCCTCATTCAACCCTCACTTTACATCCATCATCAACTTCCTAAAGCCCATTCCACTCTTCAGCACTTTCAACACTTTACAGTCTCCCTTCATGCGCGACTTCATCTCAGTTTCCACCCGTTCAGTCTTCTCCACATTAGAGCACAGGTACTTGAAACACTGGGCTCTTTCCAATAAGTCCAATTATGAGAACACTTATTCTGCTCGCATTGACATCCCTCAAATATCTCATTACATTACTCTTACCTACATCAACTGGCAACTTCCTGCTCTCACAAGCTCTGTCAATCTCATCAACACTAGCCTACACAACTTCTCAGAATCCGCCCCTAGTGCCGTATCATCCTCGAACAGCAACTGACTGAACTGCCAAATCCGCCCACTCGCTCCCAACAGCTCTGAACCACTACCAAATACACTTGCGTTTACCTCTCTGACCACTACATCCATGTCGAGATTGAACAGCATAGGAAATATAACACAGCCATGTCTCGGTCCCACTTTCACAGTGAATATAGAAACTCTGAGCCGCCGTTTCAACAGATTTCCACTCACTCCATTCAGACACAATGCCCTCCTTAGCGTTTCTCTGTCCACCCTGTTGTAGGCCATTTCCAGATTCATGGAGGCCCAGAACACATCCTTTCCCTTCGCAAGTTTTTTCTCACAGACTTGTGTCCCTGCAAAAGGCAGCTAGGTACACCCTCTACCACTCCTGACGCAACACTGTTCCTCGCCAATTGCACCATCCGTACTGTCTCTAATCTTCTTGGTCAGCATTCTCCCGTTCAACTTACCGACGACACATGACAAACTGATACCACTCGAGTTGCAGCATTCATTTTAATCTCTTTTGCCCTTATACAGCGGAACAATGCAAGCACTGCGTCACTCTGATCGGCGTCACGCTCGCCACTAAACACAGGTTCAGTAGCCTCATTAGCCATTCGATTATCGTTAAACCACCCCTCTTAGGCAGTCTCTTGCAACTATGGGCTTTTCCTGCTTTTTATCATCTGTACCGTCTCTTGCATTTCGCCCTTTATTAATGTCCGCAACAAGTCTCTCCCAACACCGACATCCATACACAACCTCCCACAGCACCATTGTTAGTATCGCTGAATTTCTAAAAACTCAAGCAAATCATAGGAAAACTCGGCCCACCTCTTCCACACAGAAACACTTTTAAAAAACAAACTGCCGTTTCCATCTTTCACCACCTCCTTTCCGTTCTCCCATTCCTCACCCTCTTTCCAGAACATCTTTTTGTTCTCAAAATCCTGGCACAACCGTCTGCCCCACCTGCTTCAATACTTTTCTCTTCCATCTGTAGTTGTCATAGGCCTCCACCGACCTCGCTTGCAACCAATCCTCAAAGGCTCTTCTCTTTTACACCACCGCCAGTTTGATCTCGCAGCTCTCCTCCTCCTTCTTTTTCCACACGGTGCATACCACACAGATTTTTTGCACATCTGAACAAATCATCTCGGAACGTCTCTCATTCATACTTGACATTTCTCACGTCCTGTCCTCTCGCGCGGTCATATTCCTCTCTCAACAGCTGCTGGAACTTTAGCTCTGCTTTTCACATTTTGTTCACACATCTTCACTTACCTATCTTCCTCCTCCCACTCTTTTGTTCCTCTTCCACCTCTGCTTCACTCATAATCTTCCTTCCACCAGTAGATGGTTCTTGCACCCTCCCCTCTCAACACCCGCTGATCCAACAGCATCTTCACCACTCCCCTCAAAATGAGCACAAAATCCATCAGTGGTCTCTCCACCACTGCACCATAGGTCATCCTTACTCATATGTACGTGTGGATATCTTTCTTCTTGATCAAGCTGTTTCCAACCACCAACTTCAGCTTCATGCACAAACTTGTCAGGTTCTGCGCTTATATTTCTACCGGGAACGAAATACCTCCTTACCACATTCTCTACCACCATCTGCCCTACGGGGGAGTCTGCATTAACTTCGCGTTGGGACTCCGGTGGAACATGGAAGCAAATAACAAATAATAAATAAATCTACCACCACATCTCTAACTTTCGTATTCAAGTCACCCAGTGTAACCACGTTGTATTAACCTCCGAACACTTAATACACTCACTCAGGTCAGTCCAAACTTGCTCTTTCTCTCCTCCTTACTTATCTCTGCTAATAGGTTCGTAAGCACTCTCTAACGCCCATCTTTCATCCTCATCAATATTGAGGACATCTTTTCTCACTCGGTAAAGCTACTAGCCAACCGATCATTCTCTATCAACACCACAGCGTCTCGTGCCCAACATTCTTCCACGCCTGGCTTTCCTCCACTTACTACGCCAAACTCATATTAGCCCGTGCCTCAGCGCCAACACATCTGACTTTTTCAAAAACATCTCGCCAATCTCTCTTCTTTGCTTCATTCGTACAACAACCAAGCAAATTCAGCAACCACAACAATAGGGTTCGGAGAGGAACGGCTTATCTTCCTCCCGCTTGTCTTGCCGTCGTTGAGGGAGGAATTTACAGAGAAAGACATCTTAGCGCACTCGCCCCGTCCCTATTAGCTACCTTGTATGACACGCAGGGGTTAAGGTGGCAGGATTATAATCCCTTGCCACAGGGCAAAGTATATTTAGGATGAAAAAATTATACCATTCCGTTTATGTATGATTAAAGATTTGTGTATATTGATTATATTTTTTCACATTGTTTGGAAGCTCTTGAGTGGTTCTACTATAAGATTTTTTTTTATGGAGAAAAATCTGAATTTTCCGAGATAGAACGCATTTTTTAATTGTAATCTCTCACTGCTTTAAAGCTGTTGTAGGAAAGACTTTGTTGAATACTGCAGTTATATGGAGATATTATTTTCTGACAATTTTTGAAAAATCCAATTAAAACAAAAATTCAAGTTTTCCCTACAGTTATGAAGTTTCAATAGTGTTCAATACACCGTTTAAATGCTCATGTGGAGTATAACGTTTAAATTGGCATGTTTTAGTTTGAAATTATATATATA
>SDVV010008962.1:0-16948 GCA_016164225.1 Gammarus roeselii
TTGCGACCCAAGGGACCAATGCCCCCCCCCCCGCCCTATCCCTTTGAACAATCAGTGCGACATCAATAATCTGAGCAGTTTTTCTGCCCATGACGAACCTGCTCTTACTTTTTCACGATCCACAATATTATAACGCTGGAGTATTTGTGCGGGGGTTCGTGTTTGTGATTTTGTGAATGGGTATTTTTTCTTCAGTCTATGCTCGCTCGCGCGTGCACGGACTAAATGCAGTTTCTGGGGTGTAGCTATAAAACCTTGTGACGCGTTGCGGTTGGAGTCTATCTAATCCGTGAAGCCATAGACCTTGTACCAATTTCGACGATACTGGCGGTGCGCACTGTCACGCGTGCATGTTATTCCTGGGAGTTCTTGGTGGTTGGAGGCGGGGAGTCGTTTTGTCTGAGTCATTATCTTGCCTGAATAAAGAAATTGTACTAACAATCTGATAGGCCGCGTAGCGGTAAATATTGTGTTGCGTTGCTGTCGGAGCTGATGTTGCCCGTGTAGCCGCTGACCTTGTACTAATCTCGAAGATGCTACCTGTACGCAGTAGTGTGCGAACATATCACTCTTTATGTTCTAAAGGATTGGAAGCGGAGATACGTTTCGAGTAAGCGTTTTTTCCTTTGCGCACTAGCGTGCGTCTGACATAGCTAAAATTTTCACATTTTTTCTCACGTTACAAGCGTTGTTTCGTTTTTTCCTCGCACACTTAGGCGTGCGAACCCCCTGGAATTAATGATCATCGAGCCCTACGGGGGAGCCTATTATGACTCACGTTGAGGCTCTGGGGGAAATGAGGCTCAAATCAAATCACTTGTCCATATTCTTCATTTATTTCACCATTTTCCGTTAACCGTCAGATGCAAAGCCCCGATGCATACCTGAATATGATTGCTGTAGTTAATGTTTCTGATGACGTGATGTCCTGTACGTGGCTGCTTACGTCGGTACTTTTTTTATTATTAATAAGTTTTTGAAGAATGGATCCGACCGCATACACTGTTTTCTGTCGCCGGCTCACCGACACGATTCCAACCACTTAATGTTGTTGCTCGTTAATAACCCCTGAGCTCCTGAAGCTTTCATCTACCTTTTTTCGCCTACTGCGTATCTTTCCCCTCAACGCGTCCCTTTAAAAGTCAGTGTCAGCCTATCTGAACACCCTCGCGGTTAATACCCTTGCTTGTTCCTCAAGAGCCTCAGAATCTACACCAATGGGAAATGGTCACCAGTGCCGCAGCGAATAAGCTCCGCCCTATAAATTTTACCCGTACTTTGTCATGAGTATCCCTTGTTCAATATTGCTGATGAATGTGTTGATCTGAAAACATAAATTCATGACTCGGTGACATGTTGTATGACTGGTTGTGCCCGAAATGCAACCAAACTCCAAAATTACTGTAACACAAGTAAATTTTTGAATCATAGTAATTAATCGCATAAAATATCAATGCTAAGTGAACAGTGTTACGAAAAATGGGGTTATAGTACAACACAAAGTATAGTTATATTACATAAATTAATACCTGTATAACTCGCGAATGCTGGTGGAGCATCACGATTCTCCATGTGTTGTCACTGGTGCATATCTGCAGGTCTAATTTGTATTTTTTCATTATGAGTTTCCAGTGATTCACTCTGAGTCGAAATTAGACCACGCCTTGTAAATGTTATAGACACGTGACCCCCGCTAAATGGTGTTCCCCAGTAACTATAAGTCACTCCGAACACAATAGTTACCCATGTCTGATGTCGAAATATGCTCTTGGGTTCATTTTGTTATACTTGATTGCATATTTGTGATGTTGTAGTGCAGCGAAAGTGAAAAACTTCTCAAGTCCGCACAATATGCGTTAGAGCGATATAAAACATATCCAGAAGTACTTGTCTTCCAGATGTGTCGGCTGTTGCGGGAGTTTGCATGTAGCTACTCTTTTGTGCCATACAACTATCAAACGAATTGTGTAATCAAAATACATTGTTTGATATAAATTGTACTTGTAAAACACAAGAATGTCACGAGGTCACTCTTGGATAAAGGTATTTATTATTACGGAACTTCTGCTAATCGCGACTGTTTCATAATTGGATTTCTGTCAGGATGTTGCTATTGTTCGCATTGTATATGGATATTTTTCTCATTTATCTGTGCGGTATCCGGACGTGGGGTTCTATCATGGACCTTGTGGAGCGGTTTCCCCAGCATCGCACCAAGCGGTCCACCAACACCTCACAAAGCTGTCCTCCTACACCTCACCAAGCGGTCCTCCAACACCTCATCATGCGGTCCTCCATCAAGTCACCAGGTGGTCCTCCAATACCTTACTAAGCGGCCCTCCAACACCTCACCAAGCGGTCCTCCAAGGGGCCTGGCAGGAGCGGCAACGGCGCTGCAGTCACGGCACCAGGGCTGCGCAAAAGAAGGGTAGCTGTTGATGAGGGGGTCTGGGGAATAGTGATTGGGTACTTGGAGGTACGTGTGTGGGCCTGAGGAGTGATGATTGGGACTGGGTTGGAGAGAGGGTCTAGGGACTGAGAGTTGAGAGGGATGGGGAGTGATGAATGGAAATTGGACGGTGAGTGGGTTTGGGATTGGACAACATTCGAACCTAGCTAGTGCTCAAGAGCATGAGGGGAAACAACATTAGGTGTTCCAAGGGAAGCTCGCACCCTACGGGGGAGCCTATTATGACTCGCGTAGAGGCTCTGGTGGAAATGAGGCCCAAATCAAATCAAACCAGGGAGCTCTTGAAGACCCGGAAGACTTGGGTTACCCTCCGGGATTCACCGGGCTCTTTCGGGACCCAGGGGACCTCTGCCCCCTTCCACCCTATCCCCTTAAGCAATAAGTGCGATGATAAAAATCTGAGCAGTTTTTAGCCCCTGATGAACCTGCCCTTTCTTTCCTCTTCACGTTCCCCAATTATGTTGAATAAAATAATTCTAGTATACATCTGCGAGAGCTCCAGTTTGTGATTTTGTGAATAAGTGTTTTTTCAATCCGTGCTCGCTTGCGCGTGTGCGGACTGCATGTAATGTCTGTGGTTGAACTTTGCCGCGTAACTATAAACCTTGTGATGCGTTGCGATTGGAGTTGATCTGATTCGTGAGATCGTGGATCTTGTACCAATTTCGACGATACTACCTGTGCGCACTGGCGTGCGTACACATTACTCTTTGAGGTTCTGAGGGGGTGGAGGTGGATATTCGTTTTGTCTGAGTCTCTATCTTCCTGAAAAATGAATTGTAGTGTATCCGAACTAGACCGTGTACTTGTAAACATAGTATTGCGCTGCTGCCGGAGCTGACTTTGTCCGTGTAGCCGTAAACCTTGTACCATACTCGACGATGCTGCCTGTTCGCACTAGCGTGCGTACATATTACTCTTACAGTTCTAAAAGATTGGAGGCGTGGGGTTTCATTTCGTCGATCTTGGTAAAATAAATAAAATGTTTGTGATGCGTTGCTGTTGGAGCTGGCTTGGTCCGTGTAGCCGTGGACTTTGTACCAATTTCGACGATACTATCTGCGCGCACTGGCGTGCATACATATTACTCATGAAGTTTTAAGTGGTTGCAGGTGGGGATTCGTTTCGTTTTGTCTGAGTCATTATCTTTCCTTAAAACATATAATGTACATTAACTGAACTAGGCTCTGGTGGAAATGAGGCCCAAATCAATCAATTAACTGAAATAGACCGCGTAGCTGTAGACATTGTGTTGCGTTGCTGTCGGAGCTTACTTGGTCCGCGTAGCCGTAAACCTTGTACCAATCTCGACGATGCTACCTGTACGAACTAGCGCGCATATATATTACTCATGAAGTTCTAAATGATTGAAAGCGGAGGTCCGTTTCGTCTAAACGTTACTCTTGTGCGCACCACCGCCCTACGGGGGAGTCTGCGTTAACTTCGCGTTGGGACTCCGGTGGAACAGGGACGCAAATAATAAAGAAATAAATCTTGTGCGCACCAGCGTTCGTCTGACACGAATAAAATGTTCAAATAGTTCAACTTTGACAACGTTGTTTTTCTTGCACACAGAGGTGTGCGAGCCTACTGGAATCCATGATCATTGAGCCCTACGGGGGAGCCTATTATGACTCACATTGAGGCTCTGGTGGAAATGAGGCCAAAATCAAATCAAATCCAAGGGAAACTCATTGAGAAACTCCGATTCTGACAAGGTAGGTATGTTCACGGCTAGCCGCGAGGGTCGGACTGGTAAAAACTGGGTGAATGACAGGCGCCGTCTCGGTCGCATATCCACACGTGCACTGGGCGTGAGGATGAAGGACCGACGGCGCATCAAGCTAGAGAGAGGCCGAGACACACGAACGAGAGCAGCTTAGGTCATGGATGAACGTGAGATGGCTAGTGGAACACATTTGCATGCAGCTGAGGATAGATGATGGGAGCCACAGTTCGGTGGGGGCGGACGGTTGGAGAATCACCCGGCATCAGACGCAGGCGGTGTGAGTTCCGCGGAGAAGCGGCACGGTTGAATTTCAGAATAGGTAGAGACGAGGGTGCAGGCGAACGGTCAGAAGTCAGGGTAGGAAGGTCAAGACTTTCATAAGAAATGCAAACGTGGTTCGACAATTTTTTTTGGGGGGAAGGGGGGGCATTGCAATGTAATTCCAAAGTTGTTGCCGTAGTTGGCGAAGGGGGCGCGGTATTTGAACGTCGGGCTATGACGCCACATGGACGAGGCCAATGGGCGCGTCGCATCGAGAGTGTCTGTTGCGCGAGTGGTCAGATTCAATCAGAAGGGCGATAAAATGCTAGAGCCAATAGCCCGTTGAAAGTAGCAAGTAGGGAGAATAAATCAGACCTTGACGCTGCCCGTTCGGCGAGCCAGGGGGTCTTGAGGTAGAGCCAGCAGACTAGTAAATGGCCAAAGAAGCAATGGTTGGAGGGTGGGCTTCGTGGGTCGAAATAGCCCAACCTCGGCTCAAGATTACGTACTGACGGCCTGGGTCGTTCCTTGTGCGAGATTCCGAAACTGACAACATTGGCTTCAATATTGTCGATCGTATTGGCGGTTTAGCTCACTTGTATGTGGCGAGCCACGGGCAAATAAGCTATTGATGCTGCTTCGTGATATAACAACCGCGTCATGGCTCGAATCCAGCCCGGTATTGCCCTCGGTCAACCAGCGATTGTGGGGACGGCTCAGTGGGTTTGAGCCACACCAGTATTTGACCTACACTGTCGCGGAACTCGAGTGAGGCAACACTGGTTTAGATATGTGCGGATACCTTCGTTGTGATGACACCCTTTTATTCGAAATAATTGTTAAGGTCTTCGGGGCGATTGTGTAAAGCCGGTGCAGGTTTGTGTGGAATACCAGGACAAATTTTGTGATGTACTCCAAAGTAACGATACTCCACCATAACTGTGTTTAATTCGTTCTTAAATATATCATAACCACCGTCAAGAATTGTCATTCTCTATGCAATCAATTCAACAATAAACTCATGTTTTTCCTGTCTCCTTTATTTGCCTTGACCTCTCCATCACTATCAATATACCTATATTCTTCAACCATATTCCTTTACGTTTCATTACAGAGCGAGGATTGGGAAATCTAGAATGGAGTGGCTTTGTGAAGTGATGAATGGTAGGTGGGTGCATGAGAGTTGTGAGGGATGATTTGGGGATTAGGAATTGCGCGGGTCTGGGAGGATGATTGGGAATCGGGAGTGATGACCGACTGGATTAAACGGTGCTCTGTTTATGAACCGTTGGCGATGGTTGTCTGCAATAAAGGAATTCTCGCGTAGGTCATGATAGATTATATCACTTTTCCGCTCCTCAACCAAAGCATTCACTCGCCTTACTAACTTCAATGATTCTACACATTCCACCCCCCTCCCCAAACCTGCAGTCCCTCGCCCTCTCGCGTAGCTCTTTACCCATTTTCTTCTGAGTGAAGAGCTACGCACCCAGAATGAAATAAGGGAAGTCTCCAGCCCTTTTTCGCTGCTCCTCTCTTCACCGGCAAAGCCTCACGCCGCGTTCTCTCGGACGGTGGCTGCTGATGTCCCCGCACGCCACACAGTACCCGTCCCAACCACTGCAGTGGGTTAAGAGATAGGCTGTGGTCAGCGCACTCTGCACTTACACTGACACTAGTACATCATCATTCACAGGGCGGAGAGAAGGGCTCCGGTCAGCGCACTCTGCACTAACACTGTCACCAGCACCGCAACAATACCAGGGCAAAGAGAAGGGCTCCGGCAACCGCATTCTGCACTAACACACACAAGCCTCAACAACAACAACAACGCAAACAGAAACAGGTCCCAGGCTGGCCCTCTCCTGAGGAGAAGGGAAACAGCAATGGACTACTTCCTCCGAGAGGAAGACACAAACCACGCTCGAGGGAGCCCGCAAAAGCAAACCACTAGCGACGGAGCACCCAACAGCCAAAGAGGAGGGGAAGCGGCTAAACGAAACAAAGCCAAAACCATAGAGAAACTCCAGCAAAATCGAACCACCAGGGACCTACCCGGTGGGACTACCGGGGAAACCCGACTGGCGGAGGAAGCCCCAGACCCCAACACAGGGGACACGAAGGCTACCGACAACAAAAAGGAGGCTCCCGTCCTCAACCAAACGTGAGCCAAGCAAGGTCACCGTGGTGGAACTACACCACCTCAACCCTCAGAGACCGAGGAAACCAGGAGATAAATTGGAAAAACTCTACTGAATTCACGTTGGTCTCTAACAGATCAAGGGCTCAGCTGGCTGCAACCCCATAATTGCGCCTGCCAACCCAAAACAGGTACGGAGCTCTAGATGAGCCCAATACTCAAGCAACCAGTGCTCAGAAGAAGGAAGGGCCAAAGAACAACAGCAGCCACAACGAGCTGACCAACAATCTTGTTGGAGACTCGTTAGTGGTGGGACTTTGTAACTACTTAACCAAGCAAAATCCTATAAACCGGATTGCGAAAGCGATCCTAGGTGCGAACCTTTCCCGAGCCAGATCGGCAGTGTCAAGCATGACCACCGACAAACGTAGCTCAATTATTGTATTAGCAGGAGGAAACGACCTCTTCCTGCGGAGGGGGCGAACCGGCCTCACCGAATCCTTCATGGCCAACTACAAGGCCCTAATTGATACAGTAAAAGAGAAAAGCACCAAAGGCATCATCATTGGCCTTGTCCCCCGCCTCAGAAGAGCCGAGATCAACATAGATGGCCTCCGGATGCTACTGCTGAACGCTAGATCGATCAGAAACAAGCAAGCAGAATTTAGCTGCCTTGTTGCTTCTGAGATGCCTGACATAATAGGCATCACGGAAACCTAGATCCAGACAGAAGGAAATGATTTCGAAGGCGAGTTCGAACTTGAAGGGTATAACCATTTCAAAAGAGACCGTCAGGCCAGACGGGGAGGAGGTGTCGCAAACTTTGCGTGAAAACACCTCAGAGCCACTCGCCGTACCATTGACACCCCACATGAGGTCATAGGTATCGAAATTGAAAACACAGCCAGAAAGCTACTCGTACTTCTCGTGTACCGGACACCCCACCAAACGGTGGATAGTGACCAATCCCTCTACGAGCTCCTCACACAGCTGATCCATAACAGGGTAGCAGTGATTATGGGGGACTTTAACTGCAACGTTGTCTGGCAAAACCGAACGGCAGACGTAGAGGGGAACAGATTAGTCGACTTCGCCAATGATAACTTTCTGGAACAACTGGTTGACGAACCCACCACGGGAAACAGCTTCCTAGACCTAATCTTTGCTACGGAAGAAAATCTGGCTACCCAGGTTACTGTAGGTGAACCCTTGGGCACCAGTGACCATAATATGGTCAGGTGCGTCATCCACGTGCCAACAAACCAAGCAATTCCCAACGCTAAACGAAGGCTCAACTTCCGACGAGCGGACTTCGTTAAGTTTAAAAGGAACCTCAGCAACCCCCAACCCACCAGGCTGGAATCAGTTGAGGCATCCTGGACGGATTTCAAGACCAAATTTCCGGTCCTCCAGGAAGGCTGCATCCCAACCAAGGAAGTGTATCCCAACCAAGGAAGACCGTGCATACAGGCGCTGGAAACAAAACCTTTCGGACCGATTGCGGAACTAACACAGAGAACAATGTAGAGTGGTGAAGAAGCGAATCAGAGTAGCCCAACACAACGAAGAACGTTGAGTTGCAGCTACCTGCAAACGCAACCCGAAAGAGTTCTTCAGCCACGTAAACAGCAGGAAACCCATCAGAGCTTCTATCGGCCTACTTACCACGGACCAAGGAACTCGGACAACTACAAATGCGGAGATAGCGGAGGTACTTAACCAGTAATTCGATAGCGTGTTCCCCGAAGAGAGAGAAGATTCAATTCCGGAACCTTCGATTAGGTAACGGAGGATGCAACACTTGCAGGACATCCAATGCACAGCCGCAGAGATAGTGAGGAAAATCTAGAAACTGAAGGCGAACAAATCTGCAGGCTCCGTCGGGTTCCATCCGAGAGTAATAAAGGCTGTCTCGGAATAAATTGCCCCCCATCTCTTGGTGGTATTTAACCAATCACTGGAAGACGGGGCGGTTTCCGAGGACATGAAGATAGCCGTCGTCACCCCTATCCACAAGAAGGGGCCGAAAAATCTCCCGGGAAACTACAGGCCCAACAGCCTCACATCAGTTGTGGGCAAAATGTTGGAGTCCATTTTTGTAGACCAAATCGTAAACCATCTGGAGACGAACACTCTCCAAGGGAACAGTCAGCACGGTTTTCGATGTAAGAGATCATGCCTGACCAACCTGTTGGAATTCTTCCACCACTTGATCTCCATCTACGACTACTCGAGGGCCATCGATATCCTGTATCTTGACTTCGAGAAGGCATTCGATAAGGTCCCTCACAAGAGACTTCTCACCAAGCTGAGAGCTTTTGGAGTTGTGGGAAGAATCTAGAAATGGATTGAGCACTGGTTTTCAGACAGGAGGCAGAGAGTGGTGATCAACGGTCAAAGCTCACCGTAGGCTTCGGTTAAAAGCGGGGTCCCCCAAGGATCAGTCCTAGGCCCATTCTTGTTCCTCAATCTTATAAATGACCTAGACGAAGGTATCATTAGCAAAATATCAAAATTTGCTGACGACACCAAATTAGGAGCGAACGCCGCAAACCCCACAGCTGTCGAGTACCTGCAGCAGGATCTTGACAGAATCGTGGAATGGTCCGAGGCATGGCAGATGCCTTTCAGCACGGACAAGTGTACAGTTATGCATATCGGCAGAGCAAACGGATCGGCAAACTACTCCCTACTAAGCAGTCAGATCCCGACCACCAACCTAGACCTGAAAAAAATCTAGGAGTCTACAACAGCGCTGACCTGAAATTTTCCAGGCAGTGCGCTGAAGTCGAGAAGAAAGCCAACAAAGTCCTCGGATACTTCGGAAGGCAATTCAGGTACAGGGACAAGGAGATAATCCTAACCCTGTACAATACCCTAGTTAGACCACTATTGCAGTATGTCGTCCAATTATGGTCTCCCACCCTGATCCAAGACATAAAGAGACTGGAAAGGGTACATGCTAGGGTAACGAAGATGATCTCATCTATCAGACACATGGGGGAACAGAGAAAATTAAGGGAACTGGATTTCTTCACCTCCAATTGAAACCTTCAAAATCCTGAAAGGATTCAAAAACGTAGAGTACATAAACCTCTTCACGCTAAATGACCACCCCACCAGGGATCACGTTCTGAAACTCCAATCAAAGAGATTCAACACCCGACCTTGCAGTGAACTGATGACCTACAAAATCATCAACGTCTGGAATAGACTTCCGCCGGCAGCGACTGCGAGCGAATCAGTGGAGACTTTCAAGCGTAGGCTAGACCGGATCCTCCCTGAACTCGACTATCAGTGATAGTAGCAAAGGCATTTAGGACAGACTGGAGAGCTAAAGGGGCGGGGGGCAGCTAGCGGGATCTGCACTGTATAGCAACCCCCAACGCCCCACTAGCATCTCAAACCCGGCTGCGGAGATGGTAAAGCCCTAACACCAATGACTAAGGCAAAACCAACCCCCGTGCAGCGCACGGGGGTCAAACGGGGAACCCACTGTGCTACATCAGAAAAGTCAGCTTCCAAACTACGACCACCACACCAGCCTCACGCAGCACATCGGACAGGATGGGTCAGGCAATAGGGCGACCCGAGAGTAGCTGGCCACCTGCCCGTGGTGAGAGAGGCTAAGCTGTATCGCCCCACGATACAGTGAACCAAGCGCCGCGCAGTGCGACAGGAGAGAGCCCTGCCCTAATATACTGGTCTCTGGTTGGGCAGGGAGAGCTTATTTAAAGGCCCCCCTCTACACTGCTCCCCACCTGTTCAACATCAGGGTGGGGGGAGGGAGAGATGAGGTCCCACGATGGTTACAGAACCAATGGGAAGCTCTGCTGCACACAAAAACCTTTTTAGGGTCTGTGTGACTGGAGAGAGTTACACACGGGAGTCCCCTCTGGGGGGACTCCAGGAGGTTCACTACAATGCAAATTAAAGGATGGGCAGAGATTGCCTCGTTGGATCTCTAGTTCCTTGTGACTCCTTGTAACACAAATTTGCCGGTTATGTACGCCCAAAATCAGAATACATAAACGCACAACCTCATAAGTAATTAAATTCGAATTTACAAAATAATGCCCACACAAACTACACAAATCATGCGGTAATTATGTGAACAGATCCGCCATGTAAAACACATCAAAAAAATGAAAATAACTTAAAGCAAGGAACTAAGTTCCACAAAAAATAATACAATAACGCCTCACAGTCAATGTACACAAAACAAGAATTTAAAATGAAAAAATTAGATCCACACAATTTATGCGCTGAAACAGATTAATGTACCATAAATTTTTGCTGCAAATTACGTAATCTACAGCAAATGCATATGAAACGAGTCCCATCAAGGAGGCAAGTAAATAAAAACATGGAAAATAATCACACAACAAGCTACCGAAATTCAAACGTTGCATTCAGTAGACAAAATTTGAGAATTAAATGGGAAACATACGTTCCACCCAGACATAACAAGTGAAATTCCGCTGAGTTTACGCAAACAAACCTACTGAATAAAAAGGTTACTCTGAGCCCGTTACTTCAGAGCTCACAGGAATACAATGGACCTGGTGGGCATGTTTGTCAGCTCGAACCCTGTTTAGCCGCAAAGGGGTCTAACTCTAGATATGGCCACGTCTGGAGGCTGCGGCATGATTTGAAGTGATCTAAACACGTTCAACAACTATAGTCACTGCGAAAAGTAATTCCCTTATATGCCATTACCCGGGTATGCCAAAAAATGCCTAAAATAGTTTATTGGCTTCTTGCCCCCTTAACCACAAAAGGGGTCTTATAGCTGATACGGGCGTGAAAGAGATGTGTGACACGGGTCTGCATACTTATAATACATTCTTAAACACATCATTATTGTTTGCGGCGGCAGTGGCCACAGCAGCAGCAAATTTACATTACATTCCTAAACACATGATTTTGCCCGCGCCACACACCCAGTCATCGTCACGTGTGGGGCTTCTACCAAAATGCATAAACTATGAGATTTAAACATAATAAGTAAGCAATGTGCATCTGTTAATGCCGACCAGTTCAGACAACACCCAACATGAATTTAATTGCCACTAGGCCATGCATGAATTGTTAATATCACCATTTTTATCTCCCAGCATTAAATATTCATGGTACTCATCTATATCGCAGGCACAGGGAATATTGGTTCGCGGAGTCCAATACATGAACTGTGCGGTTACAGTCCAAACCATTTGACGGTTTTTCTTTATTATTGGACCTAAGTCTGACTATTATAAAGGCAAGTTCCGCCAACGTGTTAGTCAAGCGAGGAAGCATCATCGAGCCTTGCGAAAAGGTGATCAAAACCATGACGGATTCTCGGAAGAAAATTGGACGAAAAATAAAGATATGCGTACCAACCCTCAAAGGTGATGTGGAAGGTTACGCGTACATAATTAATACTAGCAGATCCTCCAAAATTTGTTATTGGGCTCCGATTTATTGGAACAACTGCACGCCACCATCGATTAAGAAAGGAAGGAAGTCATAATCGCCGGCAATTTGCATCTCTTTACAAATAAAAACGTTGATGCCGAAAGTACTATGACCATCAGCGAGAGACCAATCACCAAGTTCATGGGTAGAGTGCCCATCGACACGAGCGTGCCCCCCGGCACTGCAATTGTTATCCGATTGCAAACCCCCGCTTCCTTGAAAGGACGGACGGTTATAGCAGTGTCATTCACGAGATACGACGGAGCTGCGGCGAGTACGGTGTGCGTGGTCAAATATCATTGCGTGCACATAGTATATGCCAACTTTGACGATCGTCCGCTTACAATGCGAGGAGAGACCAGGATGGCAAGGATACACGGACTCCACGAGGAAAAGGAAGACGAAACTGTTCTCTTTTGCAACGATAACGATAATATTGGGGAGCACTCCAATAAAGAAGACGATAAAGACGCCGCCATCGCCATGCAAATCAACAACGTGGATGTTAGCAACCTAGACCCGGACACCGGCGACAAGTTGAAGCAATTATTGTGGAAATATAAGAGCACAATTACTGCTTCGGACACAGATATCGGGCATCTAGTAGACTACAAGCACCACATCCGAGTAACGAACGAGACCCCGATAAACGTGAAGCAATGGCGCTTGCCATTTGCGCATAAGCAAATACTCGAAGAATATGTCGCGAAAATGGTTAAAGCCGGAATAATCCAGGAATCAACGTCACCCTGGAGTGTTCCCGTTGTGATCGGAAAGAAACCGGATGGCTCGGCAAGGATCGTAATCGATTACCGCCGTTTGAACGCTGTTTCAGTCAACGAAAATTTCACTATTCCTAACATAATAAACTCAGTGGAGCAAATTGGAGTACACGCTATTTATAGCATAATCGATAGTGCGTCAGCATTTCACCAAGTCCCATTGAGCAAAGAGAGCCGCAAGTATACCGCATTCGAAGCCGAGTCGGGACATTACGAGTACCTACGAATGCCGATGGGAGCGTCGGGAAGCGGTTTTAAATACCAAAGGACGACGTGCGCCATCTTGAAGCGACATCTCGGTCTGGGAAACTACGCGATGTCCTTTCAAGACGACATCTGCATGTACGCGAAAACTATGGAGGAACACCTGGAACGCTTAGAGGAGATCTTGAAGGACTTTCAACATGCAGGAATAAAAATCGGATTAAAAAAATGTTTTCCTTTAAACCGAAGTAAATCTCCTAGGGCACATAATTGATCGAGACAGAGCCCGACCAACCAAAACCAACATCGAGTTCATGCAGAAATACCCGAGACCAACTACTGCAAGTACCAACTACCGCCGTAGAACCCTATCCTAGGAATGTTAGGGTTCTACGGCCGGTTTATTCCAAATTTATCGGAAACAGCAGCACCATTAACCCACCTGACCAAGAAAAATATCAAGTTCGTGTGGACGGAAGACCAGGAGGATACCTTTTCTACACCAAAGGACAAAATGACTCTAATGCCTCAGTGTTGCGTGCTCCAGACTACACCAAGGACTTCTTATTGCATATAGACGCATCGCAGGTGGCCATTGCAGCAGTCCTCAATCAAAAGCATGACGGAGTCTAGTTCCCGGTAGCGTATTACTCACGCCAGCTAAAATACGCAGAAGGGAGGTACGCAGTCACCGAATTAGAAAATCTCGCGGTAGTTGACAGCGTGAGGCACTTTCATTTGTACTTGACCGAACGTAAGTTCAAGGTGATAACGGATAACACGGCACTCCGAAGCATATTCCAGTTTAAGAACAGTAATAATAATCGTCTGGCACGATGGGCCTCGTGCCTAAGCCAATACGAGTATGAGGTGGAATACAAAGAGGGCCGCCTGCACCATGTACCTGACGCTCTGTCCAGGAACCCGACCCGGAAGAGGATAACAGCGGAGAAAGTGAGTAAGTTTTTGTCGCCACCGAAGAAGGCGAAGCCGAAGAAGTCAGCATTACGACCGTTCAGGAAAAGCTAACAAGAGACAACGTTATCACCGAACAAGGTCATGACGATACGTGGGGTTTGATTAGGAGGTTCCTCGACGGGGAAGAAGACGAAGATATCCCCAAATGGGCGACCGACTCATTTTTTTTGTTGAAGAATGTTTACTCAAAAAACGAGTGGTCATGAAGAAACCGCGCAGAACATTCGAAACGATCGTCATTCTTGTATCACTAAAAAAATATGCCTTAACCTGCGCACATGGAAACGCGCATGCGGTCAATATTACTGGCTGAACATGATCGCTGATATAAACGAATTTATAAAGACACGTTTGGTATGTCAGCGACGCAAGCCTCACGGCAAGATTATCCCACCGATGGCTGAGTTCCCCGAAATAACAAGACCTCTGGAACGCGTGGGTGTAGACCTGATGAAGCTACCAGTGAGTCACGAGGGTTACTGCTACGTTTTAACGATGGTAGATCACCTAACGAAATATCTGGAGACGTATCCCTTGCGAAGTAAATCAACGCAGGAAGTGACAGAAAATTTCCTGGAATTTGTGACCACATACGGGGCCATCGAGAACTTGGTTTCAGACCGAGGGACCGAGGTGACGTCCGCACTATTTCAGGATGTGTGCAAAAGACTCGGAACCATAAGTCGAACGTCGACAGCATTTAACTCTCAAGGGAATGGAGCTGTCGAAGTGGCACATCGCACCCAAAAAACATCCTATCGCAAATGGCTTTGCACAACCAAATGTCATGGAAAAAAAATCTACCATACGTCACACTGGCCATGAAAACCGCGTATCACACGGTGGTTGAAAACACAACTTGATACCTATTCTTTAGGCGCCACGCGTACATGCCATTAAGCAACTTGTTTACCCTTCCAAGGATCGATTATACCATGGGGGAAAATTACGCAGCAGAAATGACGACGCGCATGTATCCAGCGTTCAATGTGGTCAGAGGACACTTAAGCAGGCGCACATAAGGATTGCCAAAAGGCGAGTCAAAGCCGTCAATAGCAAAAAGTTGCAACAGAAGATGTTAGTGTTCGTACGAAATGAGAGACAGGATGCAGATCATAACAACCAATGGCCTCCTAAACATACCGGACCCTACCGCGTGTTGGAATTAACGCGAACAAACGCGCGCATTAAGCATCTGTACAAAAAGTCTCGAGAGCAATACGTGCGGCTTCATTGACACAAGTACGCTCAAATCAGAAACGACCTTTTTCTCCTCCAACTAAACGAAGAGGAGACGGACACACTGGACGACGGCCCAACTGACAGAGGGCACGAAGCAGTACAACGGGAGGAGCAGCAACAAAACTGCAGTCAGATATAACCTGAGGCGTAGGTAAAATCCACTGCAGAGTGACTATAAAGGGAAAGAGGAAAGGCGACTAACAAAAACACAAAGTACATTACACATATAAACGGAAGCCAGTCCTCCAAAGTTTCCGAATGTAGATAATGTAAGTAACAGCAAATTTAGGCATTCGGGTATGTTGAGCTACGGAAACTTGTCATGTAAGAACACGTAGGGCCATTCCATGAATAAACGTATTTAGTTATGAGATAATTGTAAATTTTTAACATACCATCGCAGGTGGAACGCCAACTCATAACATGAGTACGCAACCTTGTGAACACTAAAATTCAACAGATGGGGTATGTTAATGCAACGGTGAGGGTAGGCAAATGAAACATCTCGCTGGGGAAACACTGATCGAAATCCGTGAACTTCCGTACTAGCAATATTCGAAACGCCTTAAAATAAGCGAAGCGAAGACAGTAAAAGTTTTACATGCAGCCGTTGATCTGAAATGGCAGTGCAATTTGCCTGCTTTTCGATAAGATGCGTCATGACACGGGAAATTTGTTATCTCAAATTGGTCAAGGGTACCTGCATTTGCCGTACCGAATATTGACGGATTAAACATGGAAACATGTCAAGGACTTTCTCACCCAGACGTACATGGAGTGGATAGTTTATGGTCCTTTGGTTTGTGTCAGGACGTAGCCTAGCTTCCCTCGAGAACCAAACGCACCATAGAACCTAGCATGAAGGAAGGTGGCAGTACACAAGCGTGGGAAAAATTATGAGATGCACAGGATGTATAATGACCCTTCGAAGGAAATTTCTCCTTTTTTTTAGTTTTGTGTTATAAAAATCTCACAATTTGAGTACGCACCTCTGTGAACACTGAGGTCATGAGTTGGGGTGGATGGATGATTATTCATTTTATAGATCATTAACACTTTATTTTAGTATTTTAGTATTCCTTATTGCTTGGGCTCTATCATTTTTCTCTGCCCTTTTTTCATGGTGATAAATTTTGAATTTGTTATTCTTATATGTATCGAGGTTAGTTGAGACAAGGTGACCCAGAGAGGGGAGGTTTTTGTGGGACCCGCGGGACTCGGGGACCCAGGGTTTCGGGAACTCGGGGGACTTGGGAGACCAGGTGGATTTGGGGGGGTCCACTTGGACCTTTCTGGGGCCCCTTGGGACACCCTTGAGACCTTTTAGGACCCCTAGCGCTGTAAAACCCATACACAGAAACACGTTTGTGAGATGCATGAGTAGAACAATTACCATTACAGTCCTCGGATTGCTGGCGCAGAGGGCGAGGGTTGCGTCGAGGCTGGTCGAGGTGCGTCGAGGTCAGTCGAAACATGTTGAGCCGAGTCGAGTTGGTCGCGACAAGCCGAAACTGGCCGCAATGATTCGAGACAAACCGAGATGAGCTGAGGTGAGGGTTCTCGGAGGACTCGAGGGGCTCGGGAAGACCCGGGGGACATGGGACACCCTCCGGGATTCATCGGGCTCTTTTGCGACCCAAGAGACCAATGCCCCCCCCCCCCGCCCTATCCCCTTGAACAATCGG
>SDVV010008963.1:0-16948 GCA_016164225.1 Gammarus roeselii
TGCTGAACTGTTTTCTATCAACCTAATTTCGATACACCAGCCTCATTTTCCCGAGAGAGCTGTTCAGCATGTGGAGACCTGATAATGCAAGTGAACTTCGTACCTATACAACAGCCCTCCCTGCATTCGCGTTCCTAAATCGAATTACTGGAGTTGACAAATGACATTCATTCCGACATGTGTAAACAAAATGCGAATGGCAAGGCTTTCTAGTGCGCTGGAGACAATGTTCTTCTAGCACTGAATGACAAACCAGCAACGAGCGCTGCCTCAAGTCATCGACAAGTCATCGTCAGTCTTCGGGCTTGTTTCGGCACATGGCATGCTCAAGTCACTCCAATTGTAGGTGAGGTCAAGGAAGTGTTATATTCGAACTGAGGGACGAACAGAGATCCTCAGTGATGAAGGAGTCTATCAACAGGTAAGTTGAAATGTGATCAATTCATATCAGATTAGATTTCAGATAATCGTGCCTGGCAAATAGTTCCCCTCTTAATTGCTACTGGGGTAAGCTCAGTGCGCATTAGGCAGAACATATTTGTAGGGTCCAAGAACTTGCTACTGGGGAAAGTATGTGCGTCAGCATTCCGTCCAGGTTGGACATTCTGCGAAGATATTGGTCAATTATAAGAGGAACGAGAGTCCAGGCGAGATGAAAGGGGCGACGCTTCCATTACTTGTTTGAGCGTTGCCTGCTGTGTCCTATTCTCAATCGGCAGAGAATAATGGAAGAGGGCCAGGGTTTGGGGGTTTTGATATTGCGCAATTTATTTCTCATGGTAAGATCAGACCGATCAATGTTCCATTGTTTCGCAGTTTTTTCTACTTGCTGGGTTGTCTTCATATAGAAATGGGCGCTGTTCTGCTGGGTCAGGCACTTCTGCAGCTCTCTGAGCGTCTTGTTTGGCGGATCATCAACAGTAAAACCACAGTGGCTCGGAACGCCCTTATGAAACAGTACCACAAGACCATCCAACAGTTCTCCCAGCAACAGGCTCGCTGACGGTTGCCCCATCATCCGGTCCACCACATCGCAAAGGTCTAATAGACTGATCCATACAGTGCATAAGTCGACAACATGACTACGTTTCGCCACTTGGACAGTAGTATGAAGGACTTTCTAAGAAATAGACAGAAGTAGAGAAGAAAAAAAAGGGGAGAACATGAAATAAGGTACACTAGAGCAGAACAAAAGGGTTAAAAATGAGGGCGAGAGCATTAAATAAGCTACAACATTAAGGAAAAGCCATGCGGGAAGGATATCAAGATGATAGGAGAAGGACGTTAATACACTTTTCTCAAAACAAATGAGGTATACAGGGTGAACAAGGTAAAAATAACCAGGCAAGGGTATCTGGATGATGGGAGAGGAACGATGATACACTTTTAGCAACACAAATGAGGTATAGAGGGTAAACAAGGCAAAAAATAACCAGGGAAGGGTATCTGGATGATAGGACACAGATACAGACACTAGGCCGCATCCCTCAGAAGGTGTGGGGGGGGGGCCGACGGAAAGCCGCACCTCACACCCTCATCGCTCACAATCACACAACTTAGCCCTTTTGTGCTAAAGGGTCCGGCCGGTAGCCATACGAAACACTCCAGGTCACGAGTGCGATCCGAGGTCCTGGTCAGCAGCAGGGCTCGACAGCGTGACTGGTTTACCCCTGCCGCGTCATGACGACCGTCTTCCCCCCCCCCCCCCAGCCACGGCCATCCCGTTTCTGAACGAGACTCCAAGGGCGGGAAAGCACATTAGGGCAGCGTCAGAAATCAACCTTTCTCCACTCACACCTATTCATTGCTTTCCCTCACTACCTCCACATTCAAGTCTTTCCTTTCTCACGCCTGCTTCACACCATCCATCCACCCAAACTTCGGTCTACCTTTAGACCTACGGCCACTCGCCTCGGCCTTCACACCTTCTTCACCAATCCCCTTTCATCCATCCTCACCATGACAGAACACGGAAATCTTTTGTGTCCTCCAACTTCTTCACCATCTCCGTTCTGATTCGAACCTGGTCGTTAGTGAACCTGTCTCTCAGCGACACTCCGGCCATGCTCCTCAAATATTTCATCTAGAAAACATTCAACCTTCTTCTCTCCTCTGCTCTGCTCTCACCCTCCAAGTCTCAGCTACTTCCAGCACAGTTGGGACAACGACACCCTCGTACAATCTCTTCGCTTCAATCCTCAACGTCCTGCAACTCATTACACTCTTCGGTGCACCCAGTAATTTATACTCCTCTTTCACTTGTGACTTCAACCTCAGTTTTCACTAGTTCAGTCTTGGGAGCCCAGATACTTAAAACACGGAACTTCTTCCAACAACTCTCCATTAAGGAGGTCATTAATTCTGCTGCATTAACAGTCCTCGAGCATCTCATTAGTCAACTTTTACCCATGTTCACTCGAAGCTTCCTCCTCTCACGAACTCTACCAAAATTAGCCTACATAGCTTCTCCTCTGAATCCTCCGCCAACGCCGCAGCATAAGCAAACAGCAACTGGCTCATCTGCCAGCTCAGCCTATTCGTTTCCAACAGCACAAAGCCACGGCCCTGCACACTCACATTCACCTCCCTGACCAATCCATCCATGTAAAGATTGAACAGCCAGGGAAACATCACGCAGCCTCGTTTTCAGACCAACTTTCACTGTGAATCAATCACTCACTTTGCTCCCCACTCTGACACATGCTCGGCTGCTAACATAGAAACTCTGCATCCCTTGTAACAGATTTCCGCCCACTTCAAACAAACGAAACACCCTCCACAGCGCTTTCAAATCAATCCTGTCGTATGACTTTTCCAGAACCAAGAAGTCCCAGAACATATCCTTTCCCTCTGCAAGGTACTTCTCACAGACCTGTATCACTGCACAAATCTGATCGGCACACCATTAACAACTCTTGAAGCCACACTGTTCCTCTCCATTTGAGCAATCCATTCATTCTCTAAGCTTTACGACCGGCACTCTCCCATTCAACTTACCGACCACCCGCAGCAAACTGATACCTCTTAAGTTGCTGCATTCATTTTTATCTCCTTTGCCCTTCTACAGTGGGACAATGGAGGCACTGCGCCAATCAATCGATACCACGCCCGCCACCAAACAGATGTTCAGTAGTCTCACCAACCATTCGATAATTGTTATTCCACCATTTTCAGGCACTCAGTCGCAATGCCATCCAAACCAGGGACTTTTCTGGCTTTCATCACCTCCACCGCCTCCTGCACCTCTTCCCTAGCTATGTTCACAACAAGTCTCTCTCCAAAAATCAGCATCCGCACACCACCACCCACATCCGCAATGTCAGCCTTTCTGTCATCCTCGACATTCAACAATTCATCAAAATACTGGGCCCACATTTTCAATCCATTTTGCTGCTTCCATCCTTGCAGCCTGGGCGTCAGAATCTTGCTACCGTATCCACCGCGTGTCGTAGAAGGCGACTAAAAGGGCGCCCCGTAGCCGGTAGTAGAATCGTGCTACCGTAACCCCTGCGTGTCGTAAAAGGCGACTGAAGAGGCGAAGCGAAGGGGCTAGGAATCTCATTCTGTGTAGAACTCTTCCTCAAAGACGGCAAGACGAGCGGGGGGGGGGGAGAGGCTACGCCTCTCCGAGCCCTAATGTTAGGGTCGCTGAATGTGCGTGGCTGTAGTACGGATGATGTAAAGAGGAGGGAGATTGGTGAGACGTTTGTGAGGCGGAAGTTTGACGTGTTGGCGCTGAGTGAGACGAAATTGAAAGGTAAGGGAGAATGTGAGTTTGGTGTGGTAAATGGAGGAAAGTCTGGTGTGGAGAAAGGTTGGGCACGAAAAGGTGTGGTTTTGATATTGAGTGATGGGTTGACTAGAAGCGTTACCGAGTGGAAGGAGGTGTCCTCAAGAATGACGTGGGTGAATGTCAAGTTAGGCGTAGAAAGATGGGTATTTGTGAGTGCTTACGGACCTAGCAGAGAGAGGAGTGAGGAGAAGAGGGCGCAATTCTGGACTGACCTGAGTGAGTGTACTGAGAGTTTTGGAGGTCATTTCATAGTAGTTGTACTTGGCGACCTTAATGCGAGAGTTGGAGATGTAGTGGTGGAGAATGTGATAGGAAGATATGGCGTTCCCGGTAGAAATGACGGTGAAGAAAACCTGATAGGTCTGTGTAAGGACCAGGAGTTAGTGGTCGCGTACAGTTTGTTCAAGAAGCGAGATATCCACAAGTACACATGGGTAAGAATAGCCCATGGTGCAGTGGTGGAAAGGGCACTGATGGATTTTGTGCTGATATCGAGGAGAGTGGTGGGG
The DNA here is from genome assembly GCA_016164225.1 of Gammarus roeselii. Classification (NCBI taxonomy): domain Eukaryota; kingdom Metazoa; phylum Arthropoda; class Malacostraca; order Amphipoda; family Gammaridae; genus Gammarus; species Gammarus roeselii. The sequence goes on from SDVV010008963.1 coordinate 4,303, forward strand.
AGGCTGTTCGATATGCGGGTGTTGCGAGGGGAGTGTGGAGGAGTGTCTGACCATCTGCTGGTAGAAGGTAGATTAAGAGTGGGGCAGAAGTGGAAGGGCAACAAACGAGTGAGAGGAGAAAGAGAGGTAGTGAAAGTGAGTGGACTGGATGTGAGAAGTAGAGCCGAGGAGTTCCAGCAGGCGTTGAGGGAAGAATATAACATGAGATGACAGGACCTGAGAGATGTGGAGAAAGAATGGGAGGCGTTAAGGGATGCGTTGCTGAGGTGTGCGAAGAAGGTGTGTGGTGGGCGATTGCAGAAGGAAAGGTTGCGAGTGGTGGAACGAGGAGGTCAACCTGGCGGTCGCACGGAAAAGAGGAGTGGTTGCAGGTAAAGTCGGTGGTAGCTTATGAAAACTACAATGAGAGGAGAAGCTAGGTGAAGCGGGTGGTGAGGAGAGCCAAACGGGACGCTGATGCCTGGTGTGACAGACGGTTTTGTCAGAATTTTGAGGAGAACAAAAAGATGTTCTAGAAAGAGGTGAAGAGGGTTAGAAAGGGTAAAACCGGAAAGGAGGAAGTGGTGAAAGATGAAAATGCCCAGTTGTTGTTGGAAAGTGATGTACAGAAGAGGTGGGCCGAGTATTGTGATGAGTTATTGAATGTCGAGGATGTCACCGAGGATGACATTATTGCTGTGGGGGGTGGTGCTCGGATGCCAGTTTTGGGAGAAAGACTTGTGGCGAACTTAACCAGGAAAGAGGTGCAGGAGGCGGTGGACATGATAAAAGCAGGGAAAGGCCCTGGTTTGGATGACGTTGCGACAGAGTGCCTGAAGAAGGGTGGAGTAACGATTGTCGAATAGTTGGTGAGGTTACTAAACTTGTGTTTTGTGACAGGCGTGGTACCGATTGAGTGGCGCAGTGCCTGCATTGTGCCGCTATATAAGGGCAAAGAAGATAAAAAATGCTGGGACTCGAGAGGTATCAGTCTGTTATGTGTGGTTGGTAAGTTGTACGGGACAGTGCTGATCAGAAGGATTAGAGACTGTACGGACTGCGCATTTGGAGAGGAAGTGTGGCTTTAGGAGTGGTAGAGGATGTACCGATCAGATTTTTGCAGTAGGACTGGTCTGTGAAAAGTACCTTGCCAAAGGAAAGGATGTGTTCTGGGCCTTCATGGATCTGGAAAAGGCATACGACAGGATTGACAGGGAAACGCAATGCAAGGTGTTGCCTTTGTATGGAGTGGGCGGACATCTGTTGAAAGCGGTGCAGTTTCTATGCTGGCAGCCGAGCATGTGTCAGAGTGGAAAGCGAGGCGAGTGATTGGTTCACAGTGAAAGTGGGACTGAGACAAGGCTGCGTGATGTCTCCATGGCTGTTCAACCTCTATATGGATGGAGTGGTCAGGGAGGTGAACGCAAGAGTGCTGGGTCGTGGCTTGGAACTGTTGGAAGCAAATGGGCGGAGTTGGCAGTTGAACCAGTGGCTATTCGCTGATGATACGGCCCTGGTTGCAGATTCAGAGGAGAAGATATGTAGGCTAGTGTCTGAGTTTGGTAGGGTGTGTGAGTGGAGGGAGCTTCGAGTGAACGTGGGAAAGAGTAAAGTAATGAGATGCTCGAGGACTGTCGATGCGAGCAAAATTAGTGTCACCGTAAATGGAGAGACTTTGAGGGAGTTTAGTGTTTCAAGTATATAAGCTCCCATGTGAAGATAACTGAACGAGTGGAAACTGAAGTGAAGGCGCGAGTGAAGGTGAGTTGTAAAGTGTTGGGTGCACTAAAGAGTGTAATGAGCTGTAGGACGTTAGGGATGGAAGCAAAGAGAGGGCTGTATGCGAGTGTTGTTGTCCCAACTGTACTCTACGGAGGTGAGGCTTGAAGGGTGAGAGCAGAGGAGAAAAGAAGGTTGAATGTTTTCGAGACGAAATGTTTGAGGAGCATGACTGGAGTAACGCTGAGAGACCGGATCACCAACGATGTGGTTCGAATCAGAACAGGGATGGTGAAGAAGTTGGAGGAGAGTGGGTTCGCGTGTTTTGAAATGGTTCGGGCACATGGAGAGGATGGATGAAGGGAGATTGGTGAAAAGGGTGATGAATGCGGAGGCGAGTGTTCGCAGGCCTAGAGGTACACCGAAATTTGGGTCAATGGATGGTGTGAAGCAGGCGTTAGGAAGGAGAAACGACATGAATGTGAAGGTGGCGAGAGAGCGTGCAATGAACAGGCGTGAGTGCAGAATGGTTGTGAATTTTTGATTTTTGACGCTGCTCAGATGTGCTTCCTCGCCCTTGGCATCCCACTGTCAGGATGGTCGTGGGTAGGGGGGCCCAGCCATTATGACGCGGGGGGGGAGGGGGGGTAAACCAGTGAAAACTGACGAGCCCTGCTGCTGACGACGGATCCTCGGACTACACTCGTGACCCAGAGTGTAAGTTGAGGGGCTACCGGCCGAACCCTTTAGCACACAAGAGCTAGGTTGTGTGAATGTGAGCGTATGAGGGTGTGAGGTGCGCCATGCCGTCGCACCTGCGGCCTAGTGTCTGTATCGGTATTTGTAGAAATCACCCACCCAAGATTCACCGTTGCTTCTTCCAGAAATTGTCTTGGCTAAACAAGCCGCGCAACAGGAGTAGGTTTTGATCAACAACCGCATCTAGAACGAGGAATTGAACTAACAGCAGCAGTAGAATCGTGCTCAGTAAGTAGTAGAGATATAAAATAACGTATTTTTTTCCTCTTTTCTTTTTCGATATTTTTTTGTTCTTTTCGCGTTTTGTTTTCAGTTTATTTAAAAACTTCAGTTTGACTGATAAATAAATTCGAACTGGTACTGGGCCTGGGCCGCCTGACTGTACCGCTATGTTGACTGAATAGTTATGAAGCAGCAGTGACCATAAATAAGAATTCCAATCAACACCTGATGCAATTATTTGAATTATTTTTTAAATAAAATGTAAAATGGAAAGAAGTTTTTAACCTAGTTTTTATAGATATAAAAACTTTTTTCTACGTCGTTTATTTCAGCACTCAAATCACTAGTAGGTAGAGATAATTACAAATGCCTAATAGCAGATTTACTGTTCCAAACGTTCCACAGCACAGCTCAAGCTTACCTTACGTGTTGTTGTCTGGGTGCCATTTGCATCGATCGTAAAAATTCACTAAGCTAAACGAGACAATACAACAGGTAGATAGATATGCATACACATTACAACAAGGAAACAGAGGCGGACAAGGATGAAGGCCCTTACCTCGAGTGAGCATCGGCCTTAGTTCTGTTGGTGACCGAGCCTCGTACCGTCTGAGACGCTTGCTCTTCATCAGAACCGGTGATAGGGGCGACATCCAATCATCACCCACCGAAGATAACACGGGGGACGAGTGGTCTCGTGCCTTCTGCGGAAATAGTGGGTCAAATTTTGTATCGATTTTATAAAAAGTCAAGTGCTGCATGTTGTGTGGCTACAGCTACCCATCAGCTTCTGTTAAATTCATTTGTAAAACTGTCAAATACAGCTTCATGTTTAAAGACGAAACAGATGAATTAATACCAAGCCGTTCGTGTATTCCATGCATTCAATTTTCAATGGCATGAACCGCACCACGTAGAGAACTCACGTGTACATTGACCGGAGTTGTAGCAGATTCCGTCGTAGGGATGCTGGTGATCCCTGTAAGAGGAAGGAACATTGATGAAACAACATACGATTTGTCATTGATTGAGGTTGTTAGGCTTGCCACACACATATATCATTCGACACTAGGGGAGGGACGGGAGATCTTGCAGCTTTGATGACAGGGGGGAGGGTTTGACAGCTCGTTGCTCACCCTCACGGTCGGAGCAAGTGGCCAAACCGCTTGAGATATTGCTGCACTGCCGATGACCAGTCTCCGTGCCCGACGCAGCGTCGTCGTCGAGGAGCGACGCTGGATGAGGAAACACGCGGTAAAATTGACGCAAAGCTTAGGAGGAGACAGTAAACGGTAAGGCAATGGGGAGAAACGGAAAAGAACAAGTTTAGGGGAGGGAAAAATATACGTGGAGGTGATGGTTCGATAGGAAGACCCAGGGTAAAAATGACGTCAAGCCTAGAAACGGGGAAGGTAAACGTGGAGGTGATGGTTAGAGGGGGAGACACAGGGTAAAAATTAAATAAAGCTTAGGGGGGGAAAAGGTAATCGTGGAGGTATTGGAATGAACGTAGTAGGTTAGAGGGGGAGACACAGGGTAAAAATTAAATAAAGCTTAGGGGGGGAAAAGGTAATCGTGGAGGTATTTAATTTTTTAATTTTACCCTGTGTCTCCCCCTCTAACCATCACCTCCACGTTTACCTTCCCCGTTTCTAGGCTTGACGTCATTTTTACCCTGGGTCTTCCTATCGAACCATCACCTCCACGTATATTTTTCCCTCCCCTAAACTTGTTCTCAAAGGGGGGGGTCTCAAAGGGCGCGTGTCATGCTCCCTAAGGTTTCAACAGTCTAATACTGCAAATATTTTAAAACAATTGGACGATCGGTTTTCATGAGCCTTTTGATATTGAAAGTTTGTGACATCAAAAACCGTTTGCCCATAGAAAATGTTGGGGAAAGTTTATACCGTCGCAAGCTTTCAACTTCATATGAACAAATCTCGTACACCGTTTGTCCAATAGTTCTCAACATTTTACTGTCCACTTAAATGCGATATATTTGCGTTAAAAAATGTAGATACGTATTCGTATCTAACAGTCAATGCATTGTTTTCGTTTAAAGATATCGTGAATTTGAACTCGGTAAACAATTTAATAAACGTATTCATAAGGAATATTCCACGTAATTGATGTTGAATTGAAAACGTATTTGCGTTGACCAACTCTGGAATGTCTGTGCACTGCTTTCCTCTTCACGTGAACTATTGATGCTGACGTGAGGAGGGAAGCAGTGCACCAAGTCACCGAGGTATTCAACTATTCATGCTGACGTGAGGAGGTAAGCAGTGCACTGACAGTCACTGAGGCAGTCGACTATTGATGCTGACGTGAGGAGGGGTGCAGTGTACAGTCACTGAGGTATTCAACTATTGATGCTGACGTGAGGAGGTAAGCAGTGCACTGACAGTCACTGAGATAGTCAACTATTGATGCTGACGTGAGGAGGGGAGCATTGCACTGAGTCACTGAGGTAGTCAACTATTGATGCTGACGTGAGGAGGGAAGCAGTGCATTGTCAATCACTGAGGTAGTCAACTATTGATGCTGACGTGAGGAGGGGTGCAGTGTAGAGTCACTGAGGTATTCAACTATTGATGCTGACGTGAGGAGGTAAGCAGTGCACTGACAGTCACTGAGATAGTCAACTATTGATGCTGACGTGATGCAGGATGCAGTGCACTGACAGTCACTGAGGTAGTCAACTATTGATGCTAACGTGAGGAGGGAAGCAGCGCACTGACAATCACGGAGGTAGTCAATTATTGTAGCTGACGTGAGGAGGGAAGCAGGGTACAGTCACTGAGGATCAACTATTGATGCTGACGTGAGGAGGGGAGCAGTGCACTGACAGTCACTGAGGTAGTCGACTATTGATGCTGACGTGAGGAGGTGAGCAGTGCACTGAGTCACTGAGGTAGTCGACTATTGATGCTGACGTGAGGAGGGGAGCAGTGCACTGAGTCACTGAGGTAGTCGACTAGTGATGCTGACGTGTGGAGGGAAGCAGTAAACAGAAAGTCACTATGATAGTCAACGAAAATACGTTTTCAATTCAACTATTGATGATGCCAACAAGCGTCGGGCGGGCCGTCGCGAGGTGGCCTTCTCTTTGTGGCGGCGTGGACGCCTAGGACGGTCAGCAACGTCGTCCGGGCTCGGACGACCCTCAACCCCCACCTTCCCCCCCTGTTTCCGTCGCCGCCGATGAAGTCGGTGTGGGCGCGGCCTGTGCACCGCCCGGCTACCACTGGCGAATGATGCAGCAAAAGCAGATGCGGATGTCACAAGACTGCACAGTGTCACCACAAGCGTGTGTCATCAGGTAGCAGCAACACGCCTGTAACCCGCTCAACATCAAGCGTGTGTCAGTCATGCAGCAGCGACACGCCTGTAACCCGCTCAACAGCAGGCGTGAGTCAGTCAGGTAGCAGCGACACGGCTGTAACCCGCTCAACAACAGGCGTGAATTAGTCAGGTAGCAGCAACACGCCTGTAACCCGCTCAACAACGAGTGTGTCAGTCAGGTAGCAGCGACACGCCTGTAACCCTCTCAATAACAGGCGTGTGTCAGTCAGGTAGCAGCGACACGCCTGTAACCCGCTCAACAACAAGCGTGTGTAAGTCAGGTAGCAGCAAAACGCCTGTAACCCGTTCAACAACAAGCGTGTGTCAGTCAGGTAGCAGCGACACGCCTGTAACCCTCTCAACAACAAGCGTGTGTCAGTCAGGTAGTAGCAACATGCCTTTAACCCGCTTAACAAAAAGCGTGTGTCAGTCAGGTAGCAGCGACAAGCCTGTAACCCACTCAAGAGCTAAAAAGCTCCAGTATCTAAGTAAGTAAAGGGTTCATAAGATCTTTCAAACTGTGCAGCATTCAAGGTCAAAAATATTTTATTAATGTAGTCATCAGATTTTTGTCTGAGCGTTACAACAGACGTATGATCAGACACACAGGCGGACGGAAGACACTTTATTATAATGACACGGATTCAAATGATATACGACACATTATTTGGCTGAGAAAACGGCACTCTGCAAAGGCATTGACCCCTGCCAAAACTGAGCTCGCCTAAAATAATTCGTATTTATTAAATTCCCCCAGGGAAACAAATCTCCGATACCAAACGTTTCAATGTCTGACCGACCGCAAGGAGGCATCAACGCTGGTCGAGCTGGTCGGCGTCGACCAATATGCTTTCTTTGACGCTCTGAAATGAGACATGACATATTCAATTGCTTGAATCGTCGCTATAAAGATATCAAATTGACGCCATGTTCGTGATAGGACTATAATCAAACATTTTAAAAATTAATTTTTACGGCGACATGGCAATTAGTGTTCTCACCAGCAAGGCTCGGTTGATTGCCGTATCATGTTTACCACTTTTGTTTTATAGACAGATATAATTCATAATCGTATCACGAATATTGCGTCTCCCTGACATCTAAACGATGAATAAATATATTATCACTACTTAGTCTAGCTTCGTTGCACCAAGGAGAGAAAAGTCGTTTTTCGGCCACCAGCTTGATAGGTATAGATGCCGCCTAGTGGTCAGACATGCAAAGGCTCTAGAGAGTGCCCAAAGAATATTGTTATTCATCTTTAGTACATATAAGTTGTTCATCAGCGATCAGTTTCAGCGATCAGTTTTTTCCGGTGTTCCGTTTCTATGAGCAAGCGTTGCAGGTTGCACGAAGGGTTTAAGAAGGCTCGTCGGGCAGCTGCGAGTGCATTACAATCTACTAGTAAGTGTTTCACGCTGATTGCCTCTTGGTAGAAACAGGGGTATGGTGATGCGTCCGGTCCCATGTTTACATCTATTAGGTGGTTGTGAGTTATCCACGTGCGTGTCGTGCATAGACGATTAATGAACACTTGGTCTCCTCTATTAGAACCTGGTGTCCCTTTCTCCCACGGATGGTTTAACTGCAAGCATCTTTTGTCCACTTTGTTGCCACGAGTTGATGACTGGGAACTAGTTGATGACTGTGTACCAGTTTCAGTAATGTATGAAAATGAATTGTTCTTGCTGGGTTGACACCAGTTTATCGAGGGAATCTGCGCGTTCGTTTCTTCTTATTCCCGCTTGTCCAGGGATCCAGCAGAACTTTACCGCCTGACGCGCCTCGGACATCGTGAATAGGTCGTGTTGCATTTTTCTAAGGGCAGGGTGATCAAAGTGCAGAATTCCAGCTAGGTGAGAACACTCAGACTATCTGAAAATATAACACTTTTGGGGTGGCAGTCGCTTTTTGTAGTGGAGATGGCCTCTGAAGAACGACATGCCGGTGTCCGTATCGGCTCCGAATTTCAAGGATGTTACTGAGAGGATAAGTCCGGTTGCTTATTTGCAGCGAGTCTCCACGGCTGCAATACGAGGTCGCCATGTGGGTTTAGGGTTCCACACAAGACCGAGGAATTTTATTGATTCCTCGTTTACTAGCGAAGTGTTGTTTAGGTTCAGGGCTGTTTGAGGTGTAAGCCGGGCACGAGAGTAAAGTGCATGCTTTTCGTTTTGGAGGTCGAGAATCTGAATCCGTTTAGGGAGGCCCAGTTTCCGACTAGGTTAAGACATTTCTGGAGTTCCTGATTGTTAAGAGGCTAGGGTGCCTGTAGCTTGTTTGTAAGTCGTCCACGTATAGTGATGAAAGCAATCTTCCGTCGCGCGGGAGAATGTCTGCTACCTGGTCGATCTTGAGTATAAAAAGAGTGACACTGAGGACGCTTCCTTGGGGGACTCCCATTTCTTGTGGATAGGATGGTGACATGGTGTCGCCGACCTTAACTCTGATGGTGCGATTTGCAAGAATTGGTGGATATAACGTGTTAAGTGGCCACTCAGCCCTTAGCTGTGGAGATCCCTCATGATGCCACATTTCCAGGTAGTATCGTATGCTTTTTCCACGTAAAAAAAATGGAAACCACGTGTTTTCCTCGAACAAATGCCTGTCAAATGTTAGATTCCAGTCTTACAAGGTGGTCCGTCGTAGAGTGGCGCTTGCGGCTGCCACAATGGATGCTGTTCAGGCCTGCATGCATATCAAGGTAGTCGACGAGGCGCGTATTTATCATTCTTTCCATGGTCTTGCTGAGAACGCTGGTAAGAGCGATGGAGCGGTATTTTTGTGGGTCGACGTGAAATTCCCCGGCTTTGGGTATTGGGTTAATTGTCGATTCCCTCCATTGATTGAGAAAGAATGAGTTCGAGTACAGAGTGTTGAACACTTTTAATAAGTGGTCACGGGCGCCATCTGAGAGATTTTTGATCATGTTGATGTGTACCCGGTCTGGCCCAGGTGAAGTTTCCCGTGTATGGTCTAGAGCGCTCTGCAGTTCGTGGAGGGAGAAAGGTTTGTTGTAGGCCTCTTCGTTTCTAGAAGTCAAGCCAAATTTTTGCTTTCTCGCAATGTCCTCTCCCGTTGGCAAGCAGCCGTGTAGTTTGTTGATTGCGAAGTCTGGCTGAACGTTTGAGCCAGTTTATTTGCGATTTCCGCGTGGGATGAATAAGTTCTGCCTCCGTCAGAAAGGATGTTAATAGGTCGCTCGGGTTTTCCCTGAATACGTCGATTTTTTTCCCACACCTGGGAGAGGGGAGTGTTTCGATTAATAGCATTGACTAATTGAGCCCAGCTTTCACGTTTCTTCTCCACTAGAAGTTTTCGATATACAGCAGATGCCCTCTTCCACGCTACTCGGTTATTGGAGGACCGTGCGCGTCGGTAGGCATGGTATAGCTTTTCTCGCTCATTTCTTGCTTCTTGCACCTCTCGGCACTATCATGGTTTCGGAAAGAAGGTTGAAGGGGTACATTGGGGAATGCTTGCCTCTGCTGCGGCTTGAAACTTTTCGTATGGTTGGGCGACGATTTCGTGTTCCGACGTGGTTTCGGGGATGTTGTCTTTATCACTCCACCCAATGTGCGCCGAGTATTCTATCCAGCTGGCTTTCCTGTAGTTGAATCGAAGTTCTTGTGGGACATGGTTTCTTGGTTGGTTGGTGTGAACCGATATGATGACTGGGTTATGATCGCTGTCGTGTGTTGAAGGCAGAACTCCCCAAACGAGTTGGGGTGCCAGAGTGGGGGAGCATATGGATAAATCGATGGCAATTTCCCTTCGGGGAGTGATCCGGGTGGGTTGTCCGTCTTTGAGAAGTACCAGGTTGTGAGTGTTTATGGTGTTAGCCATTATCACTCCCCTGGGGTCTGTTCTCATGCATCCCCATGTTTCGTGGTAGCTGTTGAAGTCTCCCAGGAGGAGCACTGGTGAGGCCAGTTGGTTTAGCAATTCGGTCATTTGTGCTTCCGAGAGGTCATGGCTTCTTGACGAGTAGATTGATACCACTGTCATTGGCGTTGAGACGCATATCTTTACGGCGATAGCTTGGAGTTCTGTCCTAAGGGGAAGACGAAGGTGAGGTACACGTTGGTGTGACCTTCGCGACGATGTATGATGTATTGGGGGATTCTGAGGGTGGCGGTCTCTCGGAGATCAATCTCATGGAGGAAAATCACCCAAGGATTATGGGTGGCGATTAGGGATAGTAATTAGTCTTTCTTGTTTCAGAGTCCCTGGCAGTTTCACTGGAGTATTTCGGTGGTCCTTTGAAGGCTGTTTGCGCTCTGACCTTGATGATCTCGAGTGGTAGCGTGATTCGCTGGAACTTTTGTGGTGCGCGTGTGTTTTTGAGTTTGCACAAGGGTTTCAGGTTGGAAGTGTTCACGGGAGTGTCTGCCTCCGGTGGTCTGATGTGGTCGCGGCTACGAATGCTCTTGTGGGAAGACGAGGGTGTGTGCTCTCTGTGTTTGCTTCGTGAGCGAGCGCGCTCTTCTTCTGTGGTAGCCTTTTTTATCTGTGCGGATGATTGTGTGGAGTGAGAGGTATTTGGGCTAGGTAATATGTCTGGTTGTGCGGAGGTCTCACGTATGAGCTCTTCTAGATAAAAGCTGTCAGCCAGGTCGTGATCGTTTTCGCTGATGGTGTGTTCGTGAGTCGGGTTTTTTAACGGGGGATCTTGTCCCTCGCAGTGGTTTTCCACGAATGGAGCCGCATTTGAGACAGGTGGAGGTAGTTCTGAGTTTTGGTCCGGGCGGGCTCTTGTTTGAGAGTTGTTACTGATCTTTTTGCTCAGTGACGCCTGGGTATCGGAGATTTCTTCATCTTTTGCTTTTTCGTTTTTATAGTAGTGAGTTTTGCTCGTCGTCTCGTCGTCCTCCTGGTCTCTGCATAAATCATTTCTAGAACTTTGAGTCTCTGGTGCGGAGCCGGTCGCTGGGCTGGGTGAGAATGCACTGTAGCCAGGTAGGAGTAATGGAGTCTTGTTACGATGTTGTTCTGATGATGTGTTGGTATCATAGGGGGAGCTTAGTTGGCTTGTCGATTTGACTGCTTTGGCATAATTGAGACGGTTTGAGTTTTCGTCTTTCCAGATTTGGATAGCTTGCTTCCGTGTAACTCTGCGTTCATTTTGTGTGATTGTTATCTCTTTTTGATCCATACGTACTGGGCAGTCGCGGTCGCCTGCCTCGTGGATGCCTGAGCAATGGTGACATTTAGGGTGGCGGACTGCGCAGTCTTTTCTGTCGTGCTCGTCAGCGGATTTTTTGCAACGTTGGGGTGTGTGCGGCTGAAAGTATGCGATGACGTGGCCATATTCTAGGCATTTTTTGCACATTGGGGGCCATGTTGCTACTGGGTAGGTTTTGGTTCTTCCTTGTTCACCAGGGATTACTATGAATTCTGGTGCGTCGTGTCCCGGGAAGGTAATTTGGTATGCAGTAGAATTTGCGTTACGTGATTTTATCCATGTTGCTCGACGAACTTCGGTAACTCAGTAGTCTTCAGCTAGACCTTCAGCGAAAGCACTGAGGTCTGTTGTAGGCGTGTAACGGGAGGTGTATGTAATCCGTTTGGTATCGTTGAAGGACGGATGCATTCCAACTGTAACTTTGAGTTAATTTACGTGGGTAATCTTTTGTACAGCGTTACTTTGCTCATTCCTCCAGGAGCTCTCCATTTAGGGTGACACTAATTTTGCTCGCATAGACAGTCCTCGAGCATCTCATTACTTTACTCTTACCCACGTTCACTCGAAGCTTCCTCCTCTCAGACACTCTACCAAACTCAGACACTAGCCTACATAGCTCCTCCTTCGAATCCGCAACCAGGGCCGTATCATCAGCAAATAGCAACTGGCTCAACTGCCAACTCCGCCCATTCGCTTCCAAGAGTTCCAAGCCACGACCCAGCACACTCGCGTTCACCTCCCTGACCACTCCATCCATATAGAGGTTGAACAGCCAGGGAGACATCACGCAGCCTTGTCTCAGTCCCACTTTCACTGTGAACCAATCACTCACCGGAAATTCAGTGTTTTGAGTATCTGGGCTCCCATGTGGAGAAAACTGAACTAGTGGAAACTGAAGTGAAGGCGCGAGTGAAGGATGGATGTTAAGTGTTGTGTGCACTGAAGAGTGTAATGAGCTGTAGGACGTTGGAGATGGGAGCAAAGAGAGGGCTGTATGAGGGTGTTGTTGTCCCAACTGTACTCTACGGAGCTGAGGCTTGGGGGGTGAGAGCAGAGGAGAGAAGAAGGTTGAATGTTTTCGAGATGAAGTGTTTGAGGAGCATGGCTGGAGTAACGCTGAGAGACCGGATCACCAACGACGTGGTTCGAATCAGAACAGGGATGGTGAAAAAGTTGGAGAACAGAGTGGATTCGCGTGTACTGAGATGGTTCGGGCACATGGAGAGGATGGATGAAGGGAGATTGGTGAAAAGGGTGATGAATGCGGAGGCGAGTGGTCGCAGGCCTAGAGGTAGACCGAAGTTTGGGTGGATGGATGGTCTGAAGCAGGCGTTGGGAAAAGAGACATGAATGTGGAGGTGGCGAGAGAGCGTGCAATGAACAGGCGTGAGTGGAGAATGGTTGTGAATGGTTGATTTTGACGCTGCTCTGATGTGC
>SDVV010008964.1:0-16948 GCA_016164225.1 Gammarus roeselii
GATTCACCACTGATCCTTACCTCAGAAGCCAGTTTCTTGAATGATTCGTTTGAATTGAGGATGTTTTCATCAGATCTGGCATGTTTTGATCGTCCCGAATGACCATTGCTTAGGTAAAGTGAGCTACCATTTTCTCACCAGGTGCTGACCACATGCTGACAGTCGTGCCGCTTATAACCACGTTAAAAAATGCTCTCTCCACTTTGATTAGCAAATTATTTGAGTAGTAGCGTTTAACCATGAAAACACGCTGCTCACTTTCGAGCAATACTCATTTGGAAAACAGCTCACATTTTGCATGCATGGGGTACAAATCGCACATTTGTGAATAACTATTTCGAAGTGACACACACAAGCAAAAGTTTTACATGTATTCACATACGGTAACCTTTCCTGTTACTAATATCCAGAACAAACATTTAGACCAAGATCTATCCAAATAGCTGAACAACTACAGTAACTAGAAACAATTTGCAAAACCAACATTTCGAATATGAACCAAAGTATACATTTCGAATACGAGTGATTTATAGATGGTCAAACAAAATTTGCTCTTATGTTAGTCATAATATTATCAACACGAAACAATCTCTTCGAGTCAGCTCTGAGAAGCTTTGACAGCGAATTCAGGTCACAGTCTGAAGGACTGTGACCAGTGTTCATGACCTCTTAGACTGAGAAAGTTTTCTTTCCAGTGCACCGACGTCCACAGTCAATTTTGCCAATTTCTCACGTGCTTGCGGACGAACACATTAAATTCTCTATAACGTGATGACGTTCTGAAATTGAAATCATGAATCTACGTAAATAAATTGTTACCAGCTGGGTTCCAAAGTTGTCGATATGAGACAGAATTTTAGGTAAAATTCCTGAGTGTGAGGTAATGTATCTAGTTTACCATAAATCATAGAAATTGAATTCAATTTAAACCAGTTCATAGCTATACTAGCGTTTGATCGAATACGTAATGGCTGTCCAAAATCAGCAACCAACTGTCACCATGACAATGGAATCAATTATTTGAGATGTTTTGCTCTGGGTCAAATCTCTCGTTTTCACCGGCCGAAAGTGCACGTGTCCGTAACTTTATCTTGTTGGATGATGGTATGTCCAAAAATCTTTCGGTCATTTTGAGGTTCCTTCTTGAGAGCAGTTTCCTTAACCATAAATTTCTTGTTACCGTGTCGAGCGATAGGTCCAGTAAGCGAAGATAAGATTGAACTTCTTCATAATATACAATATTTGTCCTCGCATGACTTCTACACTCACAAAATATCCTATTGGGTAGAAATATTAATGCGTTCTCTGTTGGTCACACTCAGGGATGCATCGATCAAGTCTTCATAGTCAGCTGCATCGATAGCAGACTAAACATCTTCGCAAATTATGACCATCCTAAAACAGGATGGGTTAACCAGGTAAGTGAAGCATTGACCAATGATGGAAACAGCCTCTGCCAGCAAGGAATATCCCTATCATTAGGAATCGTTAGGAACGGTAAAAATTTTGTTATGGGGATGTGTTGATATTTTTTGTGTATCGCTTGCATTATTTCCATTTGTGTAATATCTAAACCACAATTCGAGTTTCGAAAGCAGGGCTGTTTATGATACCAGGGATGATTTTATGTATTCTGTAATAAAGCCAAACTTTAATGACAGTCCCGTACCACGGTTAGGCTTAGCAAAATTTCTCCTCTCATCAGTGTTTGAGACAAGCTTCTATCACAAGTTATCTGCAGTGACCAATGGTTGATTTTTACTCATGCAGTTCTTCCCACAACAAATGTAGGTCATGAACATTTTTTTTAATTCGTCAAACAAGACGGCGTTCTTGAAAGTGACCGTGGATTATATTTATGAGGATATTCATAAGTTTCGGTTTCAGCGAGTTGTAGTAATGTCAGAATATATGTAAGCCCATCAATACATACATTCTATTAATATTATTTTGGGAGTGTTAACATGAGCTAGTAATTTTTTTGACTCAGATGAGAATGATGTCACGTTCAACTAAAAATTGATTCGGCCATAACTAGCCCTCCTATTAATTACGATGAGTATTTTTGTTCCATTTCTTAGTTTAAAGTACTCATGATGTTCGGTCAAAATGATATCATAATAAAGGTATATGAAAATGTAGCAGCCAGAATGACGATTTTACTGACTGTGTCATATCTCGTAGAACATGATCGATGTTTCGTTATGCTTCGAGCATAGTCTCGCGTGCAGTACACCGAGCCATGTCTCTTGCGTAGCATGCGACACTGCCTACACGCCGACTACACCCGTGCTTGTCCCACAGCAAGACATTGGCGTGACGTCCCTAGTAGCGACATGTAAGGCCCAGTCGGGAGGAGGCGGCCAATTCGAGACCAACTCTCCCATGATTCCGCTACTTTTCGACAGCATCCAGTTCCAGTTCTCCTGCTCCACTCCTTTGAGTAAGCATTAACACTTGCTTATAAAGAAGCATATTCATATTTGCTCTATCTGATATTGATTTAGTTGACCGGTTTGATTATTTGAGAATGAGGAAGATTTTTCCACTGAAAAAACTTTTTTTGTCAATCAATGTATATAGATATTTTAACTGGCTATTATTTTGTTATGCTCGCTTATCAGCATGTTATTGGGGTTGGGCGGTTGTTAAACAAACGTAATATTTGTTACAAATGTATCGCGATTAAAAAACTTATTGACCAATGAATCAGATTTGTTAAGAGTCTGTGCAATAAAATATATATTTTGTTATCTCGTATGAATCCTGAAGAGAAAACATTACAGAGACGTTTGTACGAGAGAATCTTGATAACATCCGTTGAACGTAGTTTTCGATCGATTTAGACCTTTGTACAGTATCTCTGGTCCTTACTCGACAATCTCGATTTTTTCAAGATTCACGACTGTTCTCGAACTCTTAGGAAGAAGAAACTTTTGTTCGCTAGGCGGCGCGTGGCGTCTTGCGTCTATCGGTCTAAATGTCTTCCAGGTACCGGGTGCGCTCGACCGCCTTCCGGCTGAACCCCCAACCCCCTACCCCCTTCCTTCCTATATAAGCGTGAGCTGGCCTGCCCCATCATTTATGAGGTCTAGCAAAGTTGCTTCCAGTAAGGTGACGTTGGTGAGTGGTTAAGATA
The DNA here is from genome assembly GCA_016164225.1 of Gammarus roeselii. NCBI lineage: Eukaryota > Metazoa > Arthropoda > Malacostraca > Amphipoda > Gammaridae > Gammarus > Gammarus roeselii. Next base: position 3,140 of record SDVV010008964.1, read on the forward strand.
GCAGGGGAGGAGGAGACCCCATATTGCTCGTACTCACTGCTTAGAACTAACTTTTTATAGAGATAATCGAGATAGAAAAAATTATTTTCTCTTACACTCGTAGGAGTCATATGGTTTTGCATAGAAAACACCATCATGTAGCGCAAGCTGGCGGATGCCAGAAGAGCACAAAAGTTGGATGGATCCCAAAGAAGCGCTTGCCATGTAAGGGAATGATAACTCATTTGTATAAATGGTGGTTATTGCTTTACATGTTGGCGAATACAAGAATTGTTCGACAACAGCAAAAAGCTAGGTCCTAGCGGCAAACTAATATGCTGTCCCCGAACATGAGGGTCCAAATAGTATTAAAGTATGAAAAAACACAAATATGGCGTTGTGGCAACGGCAGTGAACATACTTGCTTGACGCGGCCAAAAACAATGTGCGGGCCGTGAGCATGAGCAAAAGAGTAGTTACGTAATCAATACATATTGCCCTTCAGAGAGAATGGGTGAACCGTCCGTTAGGCAATAAATTCTAATTATACCAGTATCAACAATGTGTATAATAGCTAGCTCCTATGGTAACAGAGTTGTACTGCAAGTAGGACAAAGGCAATACATATTTCGTAATCCGTAACCTGAAGGCTTTGAGTGGAGTGTCGCAATTCGCGTTGGTAAGATGATGAAGTACGTACTCTATGCTACGTAGAGGAGATGCTGGTCGCAGCGGGTGCGGTGTCCGAAACGTATGAGGCGAGAAGGACTATCTACCTGGCTTCCAAGGTGACGCCAGGCTGGTTAGGCTTCTCTACTGTGAAGAGGTATTTGTGCACGAATACGTTGGGCGACCTCCAAAACGCCTTGGGTAAGATGTCTTGAAGCCGGACTCCACGCGTCCAAGCGAGAGACGAGGCATACTTGCGAACATCATGCGGTGTGACGTCATTGATAAGTGAGCAGATGTAGTGCCCCACCGATGACGCCCTGAGAGGCTTGCGGGAAGTAGTATGGGTGAAAAAAACTCATTATGCGATTGACATCGTGCTATGTAGGCTTTGAGTGCGGTCATAAGGCACAAGCCGTGTGCCCGGCCATCCGGCAGCAGTGAGGCGATAGAGATGAGCGGTGGTGTGTGGGTGAGGGTCTGGTTTTTGTACAAGAACTTGTCGGCGGTCAGGATGAGCGCGCATGGATGGTTCGTGGATAAATGTAGTCCCGTGCGTGACATGGCTGCAAATTTAGCAAACCCTGTTGCCTGCTGCAAGCGCGACGAGAAACAGAGTTTTTTGAAGAGCGCCAAAACTGAGTGTTGAAGCGAGGAGAGGTGAGCACGTCGAACACCGGATCGAGCTTCCACTGCAGTAAGCAACGTCGTTGTGGCGGATTCTCGTAAAACTGGGCCCAAGCCAGTTCACGAAAGATTGCCCCGCGGGTCGTGACGCCAAAGCCATGTAAAAGGGGCAAGTGTAGCACATTCCTGTAGACCAGAACCGTACGAGGATTGAGCCACTTTTGCTTGCCGGCGTAGTGCAGGAACGTCAAGAGGATGGACTGGTTGACGGACTGCGCCTGCGTGCGTAGCAACGTTTGGAAACCAGTCCAGACGCTTTAGTATTGGCGTTGTGTGGACTGCCTGTGCGTGTTAACCAGTGTGTCCACCAGAGGGCTTTTGAATTTGATCGTGACCACCGTTTTAAAAATTGAATGAGAGATAACGCGAGAAGGGTCGTGATGTAAGAGGGACCTCCCTGCCTTCGATGAGCTGAGACACGTCAAGGGCGAGCGAGTGGAAAAACACGATGACCGTGGGCCACCACAGTGCGTTGGGCTGGTCGGGGACCACGAGGACGCCGCTGTAGCGGCACGTCTCGAGTTTGTGGAGCACTTGGGGAATCAGGTTGTATGGAGGGAAGAGGCATATTTTCCTCCAATAATTCCAGTCGCATTGGAGAGAATCCACTAAAGCCGCTCGCGGGTGAGGAATCGGAGCTGCAAATAGTGGGAGTTTGTGGTTCCCCTGGATGTGCAAAAAGGTCGATGTGCATGGTCCCGCGCAGGGCAGAGAGGCGTGAGAAGCACTGAGGCGTCAGCGCCCATTCAGTTTCTACCGGTAGGAGACGTGAGAGCTGATCGGCCCAAACGATCTGCGAGCCGGAAGGTAGGTCACAAGGAGAGAGAGGTGGTGGCGCTAGAGGAGCTGTAGGAGCTGTGCTCCGAACTTCTGCAGCACCAGGGCCTTGATGTGCCCAAGTGATTCACCATGGCCACTGCCGCTCTGTTGTCGGACACTACGCGGACTGTGGTGTGGTGACAATAAGCTCGTGCGCCCAGGTCGTGTATGATGGCCAGCGATTCCTTCGCCGTAATATGAAATTTGCGTTCCCCGGGAGACCAGCGGCCGTAGGACTGCTGGTCGCTGCCGCATACGGCACCCCACGCTTTGTCCGATGCATCCGTCAAGAGGAGGTGCTCCGGGGGAGGCAATACAAACGGGACGGTGGTATGAAGAAAGATCTCGTCGCGCCAGTGCCGAGCTGCCTGGTTGTAGGGATTGTTGAGACGGCAGGGCTTGCAAGAGAGGTAGAGGGAGCGTGCTGCAAGCACCATCTCTTTGAAGAAGTGGCGAGAATGGCGTAACTAATGTGTGAGGAAATTTATTATGCCGAAGAAACTCTGATGCTGTCGGAGCGAGAGGGTTCCTCGAGAAAGTATCTCTGTGGCCATGTCCCTGCAGCGGTTGATTGTGTTGTAAGGCTGGTGCGATGGACCCGGCCACGCCGTTGAATTTTAACCCCAAAAAAGTCGATCTGCTGGTGGGTTCTAGATCAGATTTCTCCATGGGGACGCGGAAGCCTAGTTTGAAGAGAAGGTCGCAGGCCATCTGAGTGTTGCGCTGGCAGTGAAGTGCTGTCGGAGCCCAGAGTAGCCAGTCGTCGATGTAGAAGGCCGCATCTATCCCTTACTGGTGGAGTAAGCGAAGGGGCAGCTTTGCTACCGTTGTAAAGATTTTTGATCCCAGTTCGAGACCGAATGGGAGAGCCAAGAAGAAAAACAGTTGGACTCGCAGTTTGAAGGCCAGGAGTTATTGGAACCAGGGATGAATCGGGATACGTGGGAAACCGTCCTTGATATCCAATTTTGTGAACCAGAGAGAGGGGGTTCAGCACTGCCCGTATGCGCTGCGGGTGAAACATGCGGACTGTGGATACCGGGATGTATCTGTTGCGGTCGGAGAGGGCGATCTCCTCCCGAGGCCTTTGGGACCGTAAAGAGGCGAGATACAAAAGCCGGCTGTCTGGGAACCGCCTTGACTATGCTTTTGCGCAGAAGTTCCAATACGAGGGGTTCTAGAACATCCTCGCGTTGTCGGTGGGAGACCGTGTAATCGATTTATGGGGGAGGGGGGGGGGTTGTGACGTTTATTTCCAAGTGAGGCCTGTGGTGATAATGCGTTTGACCAAGGGCGTGGCCTTGGTCCAGTGCACGAGGCGGTTCCTGAGGGTGGCCGGCAGAACGTCTGAGTTTGCGGAAGGGCCTGTGAGCGGGAGAGGGAAAGTCGTTTGTGTGCCGAGGTTCCCAAACCCCCTCCGCGACCACCCCTCCTTGGAATGTACTGGGTGCGTCCCCGGGCCCCCAGGGCAGGCGGGGGGCGGAGCCTGGAGCATGTCTGAGGCGCACCGGAGCCCACCCGCCTCCTTTTGGGTTGCCTAACGTCCTGCTGGAACGTAGGGCGCGCCCTTAACGGTTCGGGTCAGCCACGAAGAGAGCTTTGTGCTATTTCGCCATAGCTATAGAGGGGATGCTGTGTGACAGCATCCCGGTGTTGTGCGGGCCGCCGTGGAGCAAGGGCAACGAAACCTGATGTGGAGGGCAGACAAAGAAGAGGACCTCTATCCTGCTACGGAAAGAGTCCAGCGCTCAGCTAGTCTGTAAGATCGCCCCGTCGATGAATAGTTGAGGTTCAAATACCGACTCTGCTAGGAGGGCAGTCCAGACGGACTCCGGAGCAAGCCTGTCTAGCGTCTGAAGCCGAATCTGGGTTCTCCATTGAGCAGCGTCGAAGAAGGACCCCGACAATAGTTTGTGAGCGGAGCCTGTGGTGAGCCCTGCCAGACAACGCAGTGACTGAGGGGTAACTGGCGTGCCATCGGTGAGGACGGGAGTCCGGATGCGATCAAGAATCCCCGTCAGTGATGCGCCGAAGATGTAGCCGCGCAGGTTTCGAGCCACCTGCGTACGGACAGGGAAGTCCTGGGTACGTGCATCTGTGGCAATGTGCTGGAAGTAGTTAGTATTTGTGCAAAACGTGCCCTGAGCGATTCGGATAATGTGTGGGGTTAAGATGTATCTAATTTCGTTGGGTGTCCAACTTAGTGCCTATATAACTCGGACATTTTAATTATTAATCACTTTTGGGCCAAGTTAATCACTTTTGGGCAAAGGTAATCACTTTTGGGGTCCTTAGCTTATCGTGAGTCAGATAACAGGCCAAAGAGTCTTACATCTGGCTTACGGCTGGCTGACGGGTGGCTTACGGTTGGCTTAGGGCTGGCCCATGGGTGGCTTACGGCTAGCTTACAGCTGGCTTAAGGCTGGCTTACGGGTGGACGGACGGACAGGCCTAGATTGAAAAGGTTTCATGTTATGAACATTTCAATTTATATGAATTATTATTGTTTAATGTAATTCTATCGTTTTTTCTTTAGATGTCTGTACTGGGGTATTATTGGTCAATAAGTGTTGCTCAGTATATATATAGGTATTCGTTGCTGGTAGAATATTGTTACAGCACATTTCTGGACGGGTGGGGTGCGGTAGGCAAAAAGTTGGATGCGCTTTGGAAAATTATGTGAGATTGCTCCTACCTGTTATTTGAATCGCTTACATCATTTCCGTGGCATGAATGCTGTTTGAGTGTTCATATCATAATATATATATTTATGTCTGCTTTAATGATTCTATATATTTTTGTCTGTACATATATATTTGTATTCGTATCAAGTTGGGGTAAAATTGACTCATTTGGTGATTGGTTGGTGAGTTCTTAGCGGTTGGATGCTTTGTTAAAGCCTTTTGGTTGGATTTGGGAAAACGTTTTGTGTTTCTCATCTATTTATTCCATATGAACATAAAATCTATAGGAATTGTATGGTTTATTAGTTTGACAATTTACGGGTCTATGTTTGTTTTTTTAGGTTGATGCAGCAGCTTTGCTACTATATTCTGTCTACTCCATAACGCACTATTCAGTTCTGAACCTGATATATCGGTGACACCATGTATCCTCAGGTTCCAAATGGACCGTTATCAAGCTTATGTAGATTATTCGGGTAGTCTCATCTCGATTTTTTGTTTAGTGAGTTTCGGTTGGATGCCCTATAGCGAAAGTAGCTGAACGATATGGAGTTATTGAAAGTTATTATATTGTTTTATGTATACTGAATAATGACCGGTTGATATATGTTGGATTTGTATGGTTTTCGGAATTTTGAATAGTTCTCTACTACACTTATAGTAATTTTTAGGACATTTTAGGTTTGCATCTTCCATGTAGCACAATATTTTCGGCCTAATTGGTCAGTTATGGTATCATTTTGGTTTATTTATGTATATGGCATTCTGTTACGATTAAGCCGTGGTTACTTTAGTTAAAGAAGATTTAATTCAACCCTGTTATGGGCTGAGTTGGAGAATAAATTCCTCAGATTTGTATAAACTATAGCGTGTTCGTGTGGAAGTACTCTACATAATTTACTAAATGTTTCAGTCATGTAAATCAGTCACATGTCTTGGTAACTTTTTCACGTTAGTTGTTCGGTTGGTTACATGCTATTTTTTTCGCGAACATCATGGCTTTTGATGTATGTTTTGGGTATGGTAGAGAATTGATCTTCTTGCTTTATTATAACTCGAGCGTTATAGTATATTTCATTCAGTTTTGTCTGTTTTTTGTACAGTTTTTATCTTCGATGCCACGTATTAAGCATTTTATACCATTATAGGAATGTTACGATAAACTACGTTTGTATCTGCAATGTAAAACATAATTTCATGTATAATTTAGTTACATGTTGTATTTTTCTAGTGTGTTAGATATCTTTTTACATCCTGGTACAATATTTGACGTGGATATTAGAGATATAGAAGATTCGATTTGTTACAAACTAGGTCCTGTAGTTAGCTTATTACATGTTGATTGTAGGACCATACTTCAATGTTTAAGAGGAGTTAGAGAGTCCCCTAGGCTGAAGCTCGTTGCGTTAACGTTTATTTATATGAGTAGACCGATTTACTAAGATGGATACCCTAATTTATTATATTTTCTTTGAGTTAATTAGAGCAGAGTAGAGAATTACGTAGTGTTTTTATAATTGTTGTATAATTTTTTCCACGATAGTCATAGGAATGTATGTTTAAAAGGTGTAAATCCATACTGCATCTCTGTGGAATTTCATCATTGAACCCTAGCAAGTGTGTCGTGAACCTTTTAGAAGACGATTTACATGATGGGTGGGTCCTGGCTTACACTCGTTGGTAGTCATTTGGAGTTCATCCATGTTCAATGTGAATTTGTAAGTTCTTGTGGATGTCGGTCTTAAGTTCCATGAGTCTGTTAGAGAGGTTATGCGACAAGCTGCTGGTCGTTGTAGTGATTTACTTAGGTAGTCAGCGAACAGATGCCTAGATTTTCATAGCTACACTCTTTGAGACTCATGTCAGCCCCATTCTTGACAACTGTACCTGTGTATAGATTCGTGGTTATTTCCAGGATGTGACTTTGTTCGACGTTGTTCAGAGATGATGGACTGAACTGGGTGTGACCTCTGACTTGGTTATATATCAGTGGTAGATTGCTGAGAAGTGACCTAGTGAAGCATTGTAGAGTTCGTTGTTATGACACAGTGAGCTTTGATGTTGTCCTACTAGAGGCATAGCATCAGTTAGGTCAAGGAATTTGTTATATATATGAACGGATATCGTAGTATTTTCACTTTATTATGCACGAACTCAGTGTTTGTTTTAAATGTCGGATATTTTTGGTTGGGCTGTTATGTTAGTATACGATCTTGGTCATGAACCATCACATGGTATATTGGAGTAGGATTTATCATGTGGGTGTTTTAAAATACGCCATATATACTAGTATATCAATGTCGATTAAGGTAGAGTAGATAATCTTTTTTAACTATTTTATAGTTGTTGCTGTATGTTTTTAACTGGGTACCATAGGAATATATCTGTATTAGGTATAAGTTCGCCTAAATTCATGGAATGTTTGGTACAAAATACGCCTAATTGGATGTAATGATCTAAAATATTGGTATGTTTTACCGCTAGACATTGGATTTGGATCCGGTTTCAAGTCGTATTGGAGAACTAATCTACCGGATTTGAGTAGAGTGTTTGTGTTAAACAAATTCAATCAATTAATGTAGACCTCAATTAGGTCATTTGCTTGCATGTCTTTACAAGATGCGTATTCCCGCATGTCAAACTTTTAGAAATGTATGTTTAACGCTTGCAGTGTATATATATACTTAGAAATTATTGATTAATTCAGGCTTTCTTATGAGATTGCGTTCCAATTCCAAATATCTGACTTATTCGAGCATTCACTAAATCCACTGTAGCATTTTTCACTAAAGGTTTGTGACGATGGCCGTAAACCAAACCTATCCTAACCTAACCTATTCTAACCATGATTTTTTTTCCGTTTTCATACCAATGTTAGGCATTTCTTCATTGATTTAAGTTTAATTCATATCAAATCTATCCACTTGGCTCTACAGTTTTACCAATCTTTAGCAGATTGTGTACCTACGTATATATTTATTTCTTTTCACTTTGTTTGTTACACGTTCAGTATTATCAATTATTTTCAAATAATGTTAGGTGATCGCTCGCTAGTAGACTGCTATGTTAAAAACTGTAATATATGTTGCTCGCATATATCAGTGTTAGTTATGTTTGTTAAAGCGTTGGCAATGAATTTACAGTTTTTTTTTATTATGTTTAGCTTAATTTATTTGGTTAGCAAGTTTATTGTATGGTTTTACTGTTGGAATAAGATTTTTTTTCTGTAATGTGGGATGTATTGCTCCTACCATTTCCGTCTATTATAACGAATATTGAATAGATCCACTGTAACATTTCACTACAGATCTGTGATGTAAGGTCTGCAGTCAACACGATCTAGGATATAAATCATGCCTAAGTTACATAATTAGCGAAATATATATCAATGCACGACAACCTAGATCAAATTTCAATGAATGCAGAAAGGGTTGCCATACACTGCCAGATACGTTAATACCTAACCTAACCAACCTAACCAATACTTATATATTTTATATATATATTTTTAAACTCGTGTACACGTACATATGCTTGAACATATACATGTACAAGCGCATAGATAACGCTGCGATAGTGTTGAGGAAAGATAGAGTATAGCTTGAAATGTGTTTTTTCAATAATATTGGAGGAATGAAGAGTGTCTACTAAATTTACACACAGAAAACAAATAAAGTTGGATAAAGATAAATTGACAAGTAATTTATGGCATCATCTCAAACAAAGTCGCAGTCCAGTTTGTAGTGCCAGGAGATGTTGAAGAAAAAGTAAGAAAACCCAGTTTGAGACCATGTGTCCGTTTGTGTGAAACTGATGACGCATAATAATCACTTATAATATCCAAACAATCTACGATTAAAAATGAGCGATATTTGATAAACGATATAGGCAGATAGTGACCACGAAGTAAAAATAATTAGGTGTAAGTGATATAAAAAAACGGTGTAGAGCTTCATATGTAACACGCATAAATCAATTAATAAATGACACACATAAGCATGAATACTTTGTGTTCAAAAATACGTAATACATAGGTAAAATAGGTTAGGTTAAGTTTGGGTGGGCACGAATAACATACAGGTGGAAGTGATGTAAAATTTGTGTCAAATTCAAAAATAATATGAATTACCAGTAACATTCGAACAAATCGAAGCTAAAATTGGGGGGTTTTTGCTCAATCAAAATTGAAAGAAATAATTTAGACAGCAACTGAGCGATCAAAATGTAGAGCCAAGTGAAGATATTTTATATGTTTAAATCCTAAATCAAAGACTGAATATCATACGTAAGCACGAAAAAATCTCGAACGATGACACATAATTCTTGGTTCGCTTGACCAGTGGAAGCTTTAACAAGACTATCATCTTGTATCATCACCGAGCCCCGACAAGAAATTTGGTATAATAGTCTACCTATGACACATATAGAGTTTAGGAAGCAATACATGAGAGGTATCGAACGACCCTCATACATAGATCTCTCGAAAAAATAATTAATAAGAATTACCTATAACATTCAAACAACGACATAATATACATATAAAAAAATAGACAAAAAAATGCTAAATCAAAATTGGAAGAGTATATTCGAACTGCTGATGATAGATAAAATATGGAGCAAAGTAGGAATGTATATAGCATAAATCACTGAAAGAAATATCGTACATAAGCATGAAGAGTTAAATATAAGTACAGAGTTCTTGGTTAAGATAGGTTAGGTTAGGTTGGGTGTGCATCACATATAGGTACACACACACACACACACCTACACAAACGCAAGAAAAATTGCTGATTCATAGCAAAAAAAATGCTACGTATGATGGTGTTGGCGTGGGGTCTCTTACATCCTAAATCTACAGCAAATTGTTACAGATGGTAACTATTTTGTACTTTTCATGCAAAAATAAATACAAGGCTATTTGTTTTTGTTAAACTGGATACACATGTGAATTACTTGTAACAATCAATCCATCTCAGTTTAAAAATGGTGTCTCTCTGCTCATTTTTATAGGTCATGAGTACAGATACAGACACTAGGCCGCATCCACCAGAAAGGGGGGTGGCCGACGGCAAGGCGCACCTCACACCAACATACGTTCACACTCACACAACTTAGCCCTTTTGTGCTAAAGGGTCTGGCTGGTACCCCCTCAACATACACTCTATATCACAAGTGCAGTCCGAGGATCCGTTGTCAGCAGCAGAGCCCGACAGTTTTCACTGGTTTACACCCGCCGCGTCATAATAACCGCCCCCCCCTCCACATTCAGCTATTAAACACGGACAATCAGCTATTATACGCGTGCAATCAGCTATTACCAAAGTTCAATCAGTCATTACTCACGTACAATCAGCTATTACCCGCGTACAATAAGCTATTGCCCACATACATTGTATCGTACCACTTTACATCTGCAGCTTAGAATCGTGCTACGATTTCATAACACCCCACTTACTGAATTATAATTATTTTTTCGTCATCTTCTGATACTCCGCCGGTCATGTCTGGTACAAGGTTGGTGCCCAGGACCATGATATCATTCCCTTATTGAGAAACAGATGGGAGCAGCTATAAGTTAGTTTTGCTTTGCATTCAACCCAAATCTCGCAACAGGAAGTAACCTTGCGCTAACGCTCATCCGACGATACGCGCATCCGACTCTCATTTGTATTATTCCCGTTTTAATTCAGTTTCGAATCGTCGACATAATCGTCACATCCCGCATTCAACTATAGTATTGCATTCATATCTGCTGTCTACAAGAAATTACAAAAAATAAAACTCGGGCTAACGGTCCATTTTCCCAAAGGTAAATTCTATAACCGTCCAAGATGGTTCAGGCTAAGCTAGAATGTGGCATCTGCCACACCGCGTACGCCCCCGAACTAATGGATTGCCAAAGTTCTTCTTTCTCTGCTATGACTTTGCGTAGCAGTCTCTCAAATGCGGAATGCAAGACATTGCGCTGTAAATTTTGTAAAGTGGCATAGGAAACCAAACAACTGGAAGCCCAAATCAGTCACGCCTTCGATGGCTTATCCAAACCAGAGACAGTCTCATCCAACGGCTTATCCATAACAGAGTCAGTCAACATAGAGACCCGATTGATAGCTGTTGAATTAAAATTGGAAAACGTACTGAAACAATTTCACAAATTTAAAGATCTGATAAGCAGCGAATTAGCAGCTGTCAACGAAACTGTCGAGGCCACCCAAAATCAAGTGAAAGAACTCCAAGTGCACCTAGACTCCGAACTCGCCAAAAAGCTTTCGGCTGTAGACGCTGAGACAAACGATCGTATTACATCGACAGTAAACTCAGTCAAAGATAGCGAGGCACTGTACTCAACTGTAGTTAGTTGGAGGCAGCCACGCCTGTGACAATGCAACACACGTCGGACCACAATCTCACCACTTTCGACCCAATACACGTAACCGATTCGATGTATTGCCCGATGAAATGGACTCTCCGAATACAGAGGAAATTATGGTGATTGGTGATTACAATGTCACCTACTTCAAATCAAATCAGTGAAAAGGGAGACTTCAACTGAAAATACTCGGCAAAGCCGATTTAAAACTTGACAAGGTCGCAGGTATAATCGCAAGGGGAAGGATACATTTACAGTATCTAAGCGAATTATAATACAAGTCGAAGCTAAAGACGTGACGCAGACGGAATCTACATGGAAAAGGCATGGACACGCGGACCTCCATGTCACTGGCATCCTGTCCCATCCGAACCAAAGTAGATATAAGTTAGGCAAGATGATTTTACTTAACAATCGCCTAGCAACTTTCTGCAAAGCCCAGAAAATCTGTTTTTCGGATCATTGGGATACGATGATTGACCCAAAGTACTATAACTTTGATAGAATCACCAACAAGGCTCGCATTTACACGTATGGACTTGATACTATCGAAGACATCCTTGAGAACATCGGCGCTGGACTTGTCAACGAAAATAAGTCAAGAAACGTAAGCGATATCGTACCAACATCTCCGCCAGCAGTGCCCGACAAAACGACACAGCGACCTCCACCCGTTTCAACACGAGATACACAACAAATACAAGTGCCAATCAAAACACCATCACAGGTCTAAGCAAAAAAGTTCCTGTCATCAATCCAGTCCGAGTTGGATGCAGTAGTTGCAGCTCCGCTAGTATAACCCGTGTAAACGAAAGCGAAAGTCTTGGCTATGACACAAGACCTCAGAGTAGAAGCAAAATAAGTCAAGCAAATCAAGTCAATGTGACTAACGGTACTCTCAAATGTTAGTGCGTGAACGCTAGAAGTCTCAGAGACAAAATCGAAGAATTAGGTATCCTTCCATTGAATGAAAGTATCGACATAATAGCAATCACAGAATCGTGGATGAAAATGAGCACCAGGCATTATTTAGGCGAATTAACTCTTCCCGGTTACTCACTATTTCACAAAGATAGACAAGGTCGAGAGGGCGAAAGAGTGCTGTTTCTCGTGAAAAACACTCCGCAAATATTAGAAGTCACCATTCCAAACAACAGGCACGACATTGTATCCATCAAAGTAGTCGGCATACATATGAAATGTCAAATCAATCTCGTCTATCGCCCTCCAAAAAGCAAGGTTGCAGATGATATCGATCTTTACAACACACTCGTCGATGTTGTCACAACACAACACAGTATTGTGCTTGGCACTTCAATATCCCCGACATTTATTGGAAATCAGACGAATGTACTGCCACCGGCCAACGTCTGATTGCTTTTGCAGACGGTAAGTTCATGACCCAAATGGTGAAGACACCTACAAGAGGTAGCAACATTCTTGATAGCTTATTTATTGCAAGCGACTCTCATGTCACGAACGTCGAAGTAGGCGAACCACTCGGAACTAGTGACCATAACTGTATCCGTTTTTGTATGGAGCTCGCGTTAAAAACATCAACAAACTGCGAAAAAGTCCCTAACTTCAGATTAGCTAATTTTGATATCTTAAGAGAGTCAATAACGGTCAGCAAATATAACCCTCGGACAAGATGTCAATCAATCGCTTGACTATTTCTTGACTGCGCTTAAAAATATCGAACATGAGCATATCCCGCGCAAAAAAAGGCGAACAACGGCCTATCAGCCCACGTACTGGAAAGGAGAATTGCAGCGCCTTCATTCACAAAAGAAAGCAAAGCACTCGGATTAGCAGAGACATCCACCTGACGACGTAGCAAAAAATGAATACAAAATTAGCAGACGAGATTTATAGAGGGTCCTGAAACGTAAGAAGAAAGATTATGAAAATGAAATTGCTGCCAATGCCAAAACGAATCCGCAACAATTTTTTAGTTATATACCGAAACGAAATGTCAAGTCTGTAATAGGCCCTCTCGAGAACGATGTCGGTGAGCTAGAAACGGACGACACCAAAATTAGTGTTCTACTTAACGAATACTTTCGCTCTGTATTTACGTTAGAGAATCAGGATATTCCTAATCCTGAGGATATCGTAGCAGCAAAACAAATTGAAGCCCTCACCACAGTGAATTTTTCCCCCGCCGAAGTTTTCAAATATATAGACAAGTTGAGAGTCACCAAATCTCCAGGTCCAAACCAAATTCATCCCAGAATTCTAAAAGAGACTAGAAACGAAATCACCGAACATTTATCAAATATTTTCATCCAATCTCTCACAAATGGCACCTGCCCCTCTAAATGGAACGAGGCCAATGTTACCCCATTTTTTTAAGAAGGGGAGAAAAAGGGTCCCGGCAACTACCGTCCAATTAGTCTCACCTCAGTCTTTGGCAAGTTGATGGAAAGTTTGATAACGGATGAAATTACAGAATTCTTAGAATCAAACAAATTGATTGGCGACTCCCAGCATGACTTTAGACACAACCGTTCCTGTCTTACAAATCTGCTACTTTTTTTCAGAAATATAATCGAAATCCACGACACAAAATTTCCAATCGATTTCATTTACCTTGACTTT
>SDVV010008965.1:0-16947 GCA_016164225.1 Gammarus roeselii
AAGGAGAATGAAGGCCTCACAGCTTTGCGAGTGATGTCAAGTATGTCACTTGCTTGTCCACACGTATGGAAAATCGCGGACAGATAATCATTTTTGTCGCAGAGGTTTTTATTAGAAACGTTGGCGATGTGGTCGAGGGCTGTGTTGTAGATTAGGCCCCTAGTCCTGAAATAGTATTGTAAATTCAATGTATCCATGAGAGTGGAGAGGATAGCGCTCGTTGCACTGTGCATGGCGTTGTTAGCGATCGAGAGGCTCGAGATATATTCTGGCTGCTAAATTGTGAATAGAGACTAGATGATCGCGAGAGAACTGAGCATAGTGATGAAGTTAGGTAGGCAGTCGAAGGGAAACTGTTCACTGACGCAGATTCCACTAGTCGCCATTCGAGGAACAAAGTATTTTGATACAGATACAGACACTAGGCCGCATCTCCCAGAAAGGGGGGTGGGCCGACAGCAAGGCGCACCTCACACCCTCATGCGCTCACACTCACACAACTTAGCCCTTTTATGCTAAAGGGTCCGGCCGGTAACCCCGCAACACACACTCTGGGTCGCGAGTGTGGTCCGAGGATCCGTTCTCAGCAGCAGGGCATGACAGTTTTCACTGGTTTACCCCCGTACTTTGACCGTTCAATATTGACTTGTGCATTAGTTGACGGAATTTAAGTCCTTGCGGCGCAGAACGCACGGAGAACAGAGTCCTTGTGGCTCGGAATGCGTGGAGAACAGTCCTAGTGGTGCAGAATGAATGGAGAACAGTCCTTGTGGTGCAAAATGCATGGCGAACAGTCCTAGTGGTGCAGAATGCATGGAGAACATTCCTTGAGGTGCAGAATGCATGGAGAACAGTCCTTGTGGTGCAGAATGCATGGAGAACAGTCCTTGTGGTGCAGAATGCATGGAGAACAGTCCTTGTGGTGCAGAATGCATGGAGAACAGTCCTTGCGCTGCAGAATGCATGGAGAACAGAGTACTTGAGGCGTCGAATGCATGAAAAACAAAGTACTTGCGGTGCAGAATGCATGGAGAACAGTTTTTGTGGTACACAATGCATGGATAACAGAATACTTGAGGCGCCGAATGCATGGAAAACAAAGTACTTGAGGTGCCGAATGCAAGAAGAACAGAATCCCTGGACAATGATTTCGAATTGTAGTCCGTGATAGTCAATGCAGGGGATCTTTTCATGATCTCTCACGAAGTATTGAGGAGCTATAATGCCACCCGTGAGTAGTTGTTGCGTGTCCGTCAAAAATGGACAGGATAAGACACTATGAAGTAAGATGAGAGACAGCGGAGGAGATAATTGTGAGTGTGTAGCACATTTGATAGCGGTGACAAAATGAAGTGAACGATATTGCTGTAGTACGAACGAGGTAAAGAGGAGAGAGATTGGTGAGGAGGAAGTTTGATGTGTTGGCGCTGAGTGAGACGAAATTGAAAGGTAAGGGCGAATGTGAGTTTGGTGTTGTAAGAGGAAGAAAGTCTGGTGTGGAGGAAGGTTGGGCACGAGAAGTAGGGGTCTTGATATTGAGTGATCGGTTGACTAGTAGCGCTACCGAATGGCAGGAAGTGTACTCAAGATTGATGTGGGTGAGTCGAGTTAGGCGTAGAAAGATGGGCATTTGTGAGTGATTATTGACCTGGCAGCAAGAGGGGTGGAGAGGGTGCAATTCTGGACTGACCTGAGTGAGTGTATTGAGAATTTTGGAGGTCATTTCAATGTAGTTGTACTGGGTGACCATAATGCGAGAGTAGGAGATCTAGTGGTGGAGAATGTGATAGGCAGGTATGACGTTCCCGGTAGATATGACTGTGGAAAAAACCTGATAGGTCTGTGTATGGAGCAGGAGTTGGTGGTCGGGAACAGTTTTTTCAAGAAGCGAGATATCCACAAGTACACATGGGTAAGGATGGCCCGTGGTGCAGTGGTGGAGAGAGCACTGATGGATTTTGTGCTGATATTGAGGAGAGTGGTGGGGAGGCTGTTGGATGTGCGGGTGTTGAGAAGGGAGGGTGGAGGAGTGTCTGACCATCTGCTGGTGGAAGGTGGATTTAGAATGGAGAAGTGGAAGGGCAACAAACGAGTGGGAGGAAGAGAGGTATTGAAAGTGAGTGGACTGAATGTGAGAAGTATAGCCGAGGAGTTCCAGCAGGCGTAGAGGGAAGAATATGACAACGTGAGAGGACAGGACCCGACAGATGTGGAGGAAGAATGGGAGACGTTAAGGGATACGTTGCTGAGATGTGTGAAGAAGGTGTGTGGTGCGCGCCGTGTGGGCGGGTGCAAAAGAAAAAGTGCGAGTGGTGGAACGAGGCGGTCAAACTGGCAGTGGCACGGAAAAGAGGAGCGTTTGAAGAGTGGTTGCAGGTGAAGCCGATGGTGGCTTATGAAAGCTACTAAGAAAGGAGAAACGAGGTGAAACGGGTGGTGAGGAGAGCCAAAAAGGACGCTGATGCCCGGTGGGGCAGACGGTTGTGCCAGAATTTTGAGGAGAACAAAAAGATGTTCTGGAAAGAAGGAAATGGTAAAAGATGAAAACGGTCAGTTGTTCTTGGAAAGCGGTGATGTACGGAAGAGGTGGGCCGAGTATTTTGATGAGTTGTTGAATGTCGAGGGTGACATTGTTGCTGTGGGTGGTGGTGCTCGGATGCCAGTTTTGGGAGGAAGACTTATGGCGGACATTACCAGGGAAGAGGTGCAGGAGGCGGTGGAGGTGATGAAAGCAGGGAAAGCCCCTGGTTTGGATGGCATTGCGACCGAGTGCCTGAAGAAGGGTGGAGTAACGATTGTCGAATGGTTGGTGAGGTAACTAAACTTGTGTTTCGTGGCAGGCGAGGTACCGATTGAGCGGCGAAGTGCCTGCATTCTTCCGCTATACAAGGCAAAGGAGATAAAAATGAATGCTGCAACTCGAGAGGTATCAGTCTGTTATGTGTGGTTGGTAAGTTGTACGGGAAAGTGCTGATCAAAAGGATTAGAGACTACGGACTGCGTAGTTGGAGAGGAACAGTGTAGCTTTAAAAGTTTTTTTGCTGTCAGACAGGTCTGTGATAAGTACCTTGCAAAAGGAAAGGATGTGTTCTGGACCTTCATGGATCTGAAGAAGCCATACGACATGATTGACAGGGAAGCGCTGTAGAGGGTATTGCGTTTGTATGGAGTGACCGGACATCTGTTGAGAGCAGTGCAGAATTTCTTTGTTGGCAGCCGAGCATGTGTCAGAGTGGGAAGCGAGGCGAGTTATTGGTTCACAGTGAAAAAGGGACTGAGACAAGGCTGCGTTGTCTCCCTGACTGTTCAACCTCTATATGGATGGAGTTGTCAGGGAGGTGAACACGAGTGTGCTATGTCGTAGCTTGGAACTGTTGGAAGCGACTGGGCGGATTTGGCAGTTGAGCCAGTTACTATTTGCGGATAGTACGGCCCTGGCTAGTGTCTGAGTTTGGTAGAGTGTGTGAGAGGAGGAAGCTTCGAGTGAACGTTGGTAGAAGTAAATGAGTTGCTGGAGGACTTTCGATGCGAGCAAAATTAGTTTCCCCCTAAATGGAGAGCTCTTGGAGGAAGTTCATTGTTTCAAGTATCTGGGCTCCCATGTGGAGATAACTGAACTAGTAGAAACTGAAGTGAAGGCGCGAATGAAGGAGGGGTGTTAAGTGTTTGGTGCACTGAAGAGAGTAATGAGCTGTAGGAAGTTGAGGATGGAAGCAAAGAGAAGGCTGTATGAGGGTGTTGTTGTCCCAACTGTGCTTTACCGAGCTGAGACTTGGGGGGTGAGAGCTGAGTAGAGAAGAAGGTTGAATATTTTCGAGATGAAATGTTTGAGAAGCATGGCTGGAGTAACGCTGAGAGACCGGATCACCAACGACGTGGTTCGAATCAGAACAAGGATGGTGAAGAAGTTGGAGAACAGAGTGGATTCGCGTGTTCTGAGATGGTTAGGGCACATGAAGAGGATGGATGAAGGGAGATTGGTAAAACAGGTGATGAATGCGGAGGCGAGTGGTCGCAGGCTTAGAGGTAGACCGAAGTTTGGGTGGATGGATGGTGTGAACCAGGCGTTAGGTAGGAGACATGAATGTGGAAGTAGCAAAAGAGCGTGCAATAAACAGGCGTAAGTGTAGAATATTTGATTTTGACGCTGCTCTGATGTGCTTTCCCGCCCCTGACATCCCATTGTCGGGATGGTCGTGGATGGGTGGGAGGGGGGAGAAGCGGCCATTATGACGCGGCGGGGGTAAACCAGTGAAAACTGTCGGGCCCTGCTGCTGATAACGGATCCTCGGACCGCACTCGTGATTCCGTGTGTGCGTTGCGGGGTTACCGGCCGGACCCTTTAGCACGTAAGTGCTAAGTTGTGTGAATGTGAGCGTATAAGGGTGTGAGATGCGCCTTGCCGCCGGCCACCCCCCTTTCTGGGGGATGTGGCCTTGTGTTTGTATCTGTACGATATGGAAGGTGAAGAGTGCCAAATATGATCAGGAGGAGGCTTATGATTCAAAGTTTAGTTATCAAAAGTTAGCCAATCCGTCCATAAACACTCGGCAGCGGCGAGGTCATGTCAAGGCAAATGTCTAGGTGGGACGTCTAGGATTGAATTAACGATTAGAGACGAAGCGATCCAGTGTGTTGGAGTCAGCGTCCTATTGACGCCGAAGGTCAAGCCAGCAACTCGTGTAGAACTGACAAATTATAGATTAGAATAGGGTGATGAGGGTTCACTACTACATAAAATGTACTTTACGCTGCGAATGTCAAAGATATGCAGGGGTGCTACAGGAGGTACAGGAACTCCCAAGGTGCTGAGGCGATTTGGTCCCAGCACAAACCGGAAGCAGCAAGAAGCGTCTTCACTCAAAATACTTTGCCCCAGAGCCGCAAGTATCCACAGTCATCTTCCAGGATTCGGAAGCAATGCGCACAACACCCGAAGAAGACGAACCGGGAAACGATGATTTCATGCATGAGATCTACAATCTGCGGAGGTAAATTTACGCACGAGACTGCAAAAACGAAAAATAAGTAGTATAAAAGGTTGCATGAAAGAGGCAACTTGACTGCAGCTCATCTTGTTTGATATTAGACGTCAAAAGGAGTAAATATAGGATCTGTGTGTATGTGTGCGTGTTCAACGACTATTGGGAGCGTTGTTACAAGGGCGTTTGAGTCAAGATGGAGGAAATTTGAACAAGACACGTAGCGAGATCACGACCCTTGTACGGCCCATGAACCTACCAGATACCTAGGGGGAGGGGGGATGCGCGTAGAAAGATGATACTTAGAAGCACCTTTTATCAAGTGCGAGTCTATTGAATCCTCCTTATAAAAGTTAAATGATAAAAATGACCACTGATCACCTTCTAAATAAAAATGGTAATGGGGATGATGAAGAAATCAAATCGAAAATCTTGAAATGAAACGAACAAAATAATGAAAATCATTATTAGAAAAAAATAAAAGATTCATGTAATTCTCGGCTCTAACTTAATGAACTACTTTATCACTTGCAACAGCAATAGTTAATGATCTGTATATACACACGTCAACGATTTACAGATAAAGTCTTAGATACATATATTTATAGATGTTTAACACTTGTGATACTGTACACTAAGATTGGACTTATTTCAAAGCTGGTTATATACACGATTTACAACCTTACCAACAATGATAACAACTACACATCACAATTAATGTTCATCACCAAAAACATTAATTGTTCTAGGTAAACTTTACCATAAAGTGGCTAATAATAGCATAACAATGATACCTAGTCTCAATAATAATTATTATTATAACTAGTATATTAATAGCTCATGTTAGGTACATCAAATTAGCGACGTTAGAAGTGGGGGAACAAAAAAAAATATTGGAAATAAAATGAGCTGGGTTTACAAATTCGGACCCGCAAGCATAATTAATTTCATTTCTAATTAACAACATTAAATAAGTCGAGACATGCACAGGGGGCTAAATCAAACTGAGTTCCGTTGACGATAGTTTTGTCTGGCTGGTGCAGTAAGCTCATCCTCAAGCAAACCCCACCACTATGCGGTGTGGCTTAAAGACGACAGTATTTGCAAAAACAATGCTGTGTCGTGAGTAACAGAATTATACCACACGGGTGCCACCCAGCAAATCAAGTCAATACTGATATCAACCATCACACTCACCACATCGCCTCAAAAATCATGTCAGCGGGCGCCCCAACGTGCAAGTGTCGGTGATTATCGGGAGTTTCCAGCGGTGCGCTGGCCGAAATTTCCATCGCCTCTGGCGGAAAACGGGGCTAAACAACAACAACGACGACGATTAGCCCCTTGGCCGAACGGGTGAGACAGGGGTATAGGTTACGCTAGACGGCTGTGCTAGGCGACGACTCGACAGGTACTGACAAGTAGTCATCTCGGATAAGTAACAATCTCACCATCTCTAACTAGCTACAGAACTCACAAAGTGACTGGAACTAGCAAGTTACTCGGGCTGGTCCGTTAGTCTATACCAGCCCGCCACAGTCTTGAAGCACAGCTAGAGACTGACCTGATGCTGATGCTCTATTGACAGTCGCTGCTGCAACGCCGCAGAGCCAAATTACGCTTCAATACGCAGCATTTAACGGTCCCTCCTTAACGTCTGTTCAACCTCGGATCAAGGAATGTGGCGAATTTTCGTTCCTATGTGGGTCTTAGTTGATGGGTGGGATGCTTACAGAGAACAACACTTCCAGTTGCGTTAGCGTAACTAAAACATATCCGCCTACTGAACATAGCAGAATACTAAGGTAATTAAATAATAGTATTGCTATCTGCCCTCACAAAGGTACGTAAGTGATATTTACTTTATTAAACGTGAATTTTCATCAGTACATACCAGAAAAAAAAAACGTTACTCCGAATCGTATATAAATACGATTGAACCCTGGATGTGATTGGTCTGGGAGAACAATTGAAGTTACGGTTGCTTTGCATGCACAGCATATGATAGGATCATATGTTTCAATAACCGAGCTGCTTACACATCCATTTTCCGACGAGCACTGCAACTTATGTAATGCTGAAGGGATTAGGACATTAGATTGTGTGTCAAGGGTTCCTAGTAACTGAACTGCTTACACATCCGTTCTCCGACGAGCACTGCAACTAATGTAATGCTGAAGGGATTAGGACATTAGATTGAGTGCCAAGAGTTCCTAGTGCACTGGAGTCAATGTCCTTCGATTTAGGACATAAATGACCACATCGACAATCGAAATTAATCGAAGCTAGAGGTCAGACTGAGTTCAGTTTAGGTCCTTTGGTAGCTAAGCAGGAAAAAGTTGAAAAGTGCCTAAAGTATGACTGACGTGCAAGCAAAAAGTTGACAGATGCATGAATTATGCCCAGTTGGAAAAGTAAAGGAAAACAATTTTTTACAAGGAAATGCCAATTTTAGACGAGGCTATTTTGAAATACTTCAAGCACATTATTTCACGAAACTTCAACTATTATGCTACTTGTAAAGCTTTAAAAGCTTATTACTTCAAGAATTTACTCCACCTTTACTGAAACAGCACTACCTAGAACTAGACACTAGAGTAGTTGTAGTATTAATAATAAGCTTAGATCAAGTTTATAACATCACAGATAACACATATCACGGCAGCGGCAGCAGTGGCAGCAACGAAGATCACCTTCGAAGATAGACAAGAGTTAATGCTCGTGGCTTTGCTACGTCAGACACAAAAATAATTAGAACAACCAAACTTAAACTACATCCCCACTCTTCCTAGACACTTGAAGTTGCGATGGTATTGTTACAAGCGGTGGGTGGAGGCGGTGGACTAACAATGGCGGATTGGATTAGAAGGGATACAAATGCCTTTGATCAGAAAGCTTGAGACGATTCTCGCAGCAATTGAGGTTCATGCAACAAGAACTCAGTGAAATATACGATTGACAGTTTACGAATGTTTAAAAAAAAACTAATAAGAGGACTTCATGACAATTCTACTGAAATAGAATAATGATCAACAAAGCTGTTCAACAGCATATACCACCATCGACCGGGCGACCACAGTTCAATTATACACAGTGGGCCTGTGGACGATGGTTGCGGGGGAAGGGCAGCGGGGGCAGGGCAGCGGGGGCTCCGTTTAGTTGTGCTGAGAGACTAGTTGGGGAAAGGGCAGCGGGGGCTCCGTTTACTTGTGCTGAGAGACTAGTTGGGGAAAGGGTAGCGGGGGCTCCGTTTACTTGTGCTGAGAAACAGACGAGCGTTCAGAAAACACTAAAGAAGTAGGCAGTACATTCGTAAAAGGACCCGACAATGAACCACTTTAACGAACTGTAACAGCAACAGATGCTGCCACGTACTTAGCGATACCCTCACGCGTTACTCCAACAGTTTCAGTAACGAATGCAACGATCTTCTGCAGCACGAGAGCAACTGCACACACGTAGGATGGTGCGCACTATGTATCTGCTCACACGTAGGATAGTGCACACAATGTTTAAGACTATAGACACGACATAATTGGTCGCAATTGACTCGCAGAAGTTTGTATAGTAGGTAGCTAGCTACGGTGGTAACTGCAAGTTTATTGACCATTCGTGGCAATGAAATAAACACACGAGATTGTTACTACGTCCACCTCCACCACAGCCATTACTATTTCTATAACAAACGTCGTTGGTTGGTACTAGGGATATCGATCAGCCCCTCGACACCCAAAATGGTGTAGCCACTTTAATTGCAACACCACTGCCTACTTCAGAGTGAACGCACGTATGAACCACTTAGCCTACAACTTTACATAGATACCTAACCAAACCGTAGCGCGCGACTAAAGAGGTAATTGAGCAAAACTGGCAAACTTCATTACTCTACCAGGAAAACAGACACTGCTTGCTACTACCCAACCAAGTACCAATCGAGTTATGTTGTACATCTACAACCACTAGCATTATTACAACAACCACTGTTGCAAGACAGCAAAGAGCAGACTTGAGCTTACGACCATCGTGAGGAATTGGCTGGCAGCGCCTCTCGTCCCAGCTGCTGGCAACTGCAACGACCGCTCCCATAGAGGGCAACTGAAGAGCAACTATTCCAGGACGATCAACATTTTGATGCCTGTGAAGTACTACACTTGCGTAGTCAATCCATGTGTCGACTGCAGTCTGCAGTTAAGGTCTTTCATGCCAATACTGACGACGTGAATTACATAAGCCATTTCATTGATTTTTAGCAGTACATGTGGAAAGCCGAGGTGACATTATTTTACTATATAACATCCTTGACCAGCGAATTTAAGATTGATTCGGGCCATCCGAGATTGCAGGGTGTAGTACCTATAAGACCAGTGGCGTAAGTTTTAGGAGCGGTTATATGTTTTCAGAAATGGTCTGGATTGAAGCTGTCACGTTGACTGCTATCTTTTAAAAGGCTGCAGGATACTTGGCAATAGAGGCCCTTCTTCAACTGAGCGTGGAGCTCACGTCGTCAAAGACCAGTTCTGCTGTTCATAGTTACATGTGAACTTCACGTCGTCAAAGACCAGTTTTGCTGGGCATAGTTGCACGTGAACCTCACGTCGTCAAAGACCAGTTCTGCTGGTCATAGTTACACGTGAACATCACGTGGTCAAATACCAGTTCTGCAGGTCATAGTTACACGTGAACCTCACTTCGCCAAAGACCAGTTCTGCTGGGCATAGCTATATACAAACCTCACGTTGTCAGAGACCGGTTCTATTGGTCATAGTTGCATGTGGACATCACGTCGTCAAAGACCAGTTCTGCTGGTCATAATTACACGTGAACCTCACGTCGTGAAAGACCAGTTCTGCTGGTCATAGTTACACGTGAACCTCACGTCGTCAAAGACCAGTTCTTCTGGTTGTAGTTGCACGTGGACCTCACGTGAAGGACCAGTTCTGTCGGTTATAGTTCCACGTGCCCTCACGTCATCAAAGAAGAGCTCTGCCTGTCTTAGTGCGCAAGTCCCATGTGAGCGTGAATCTCACTCGTCGTCACTGACAGGCTCCACACTGGGCTCGTAGTTGGGCGTCGACCTTTGCGCCGGAGACGATGTTGCCCACGACGTGGTGACACCCCCAGTCACGTGGCTGCCGCCGTGACCGCCGTGACCGACGGCTGGATGACTGTTCTGGCCCCCGTGATTTACAGGAGGGTGACTACTAGACACGTGACTCAGGGGAGGTGGATGGCCGCTTACGTGACTTGCTGGTGATGGATGCCCGGGCTGTTGCACGTGACCTGATGTCATGACGGGGGCATGACGATGTCTGAAATTGGCGTACGGCTGCTGCGTGTAGGGTTGGTACTGCTGCTGGTGACCGCTGGGGTTGGAGCTGGACGTCGTTATGGGGCCGGGTGAGAAGTTGGCAGCCGTTGTGATGATGGCCGCTGCTGACAGGTGTCTGCTTTCTACCGAGGAGGACGAGGTGGGGTGGTGACCAGGGATGCCGCCGACAGTAGTTAGATCGATCTGCTGTTGATGTTGCCGCTGCTGGCTGGGTGTCTCGTCAATCACCATTTCCCCCGACTGAGGAGAGTCGGCAACTTCCTCACCAGCATTCCCTCCTATTCGCCCTTCCATTTTGAGGTGAGGTCCTGATCGTGGCCGTGAGGGAGGTCGTCCTCCTCCCTCCATAACACCAGCATCAGTCCTCTTCTTCTTATCGTCCGAAGGATCATAGTGCCCTGAAGCTGAACCTGGAGTGCCAGCCCTAGAACTGTGCGGTCTAGATCCTCCATCCTCCAATACAGCTCCTCCGCTTGATCGTCTGTCGCTGCCAGGTTGCTGTTGCTGTTCTTTATCGCTATTTCTCATGACCTCCGCTATCTTCACCTTGACATATTCAAAGGACAACATCGGCTGTTTAGAGTCTTTCGAGGCATTGTTGCCAGGAGATGAATTAGTACCATCTCCTGCGTGTGAATGATTGCTCCCGCCACTCCCATTACTAGGGTGTTGGACAGGCAGCGAAGATTGAGGCTGAGCGTCCACTATCGTGTAGCCACCGCTACCTCCAGTCCCAGAACTGGGAGGGGTGCGTGACTTGTGGTGAGGTTGCGGGGGCGGTTGCGCTATGCGGATGATTTGTCTCTCGTTAACAGAGAGGTGAGGAGGGGGAGGTTGGGATTGCTGTTGATGGTGCTGTTGCTGATGAGAATGAGATGTGGACGAAGTTGTGTGCAAGGTAACGCCATGCGGTGAGGACGAAGTGGAGTGATGTCCAGGGGGCTGAGATGATGGATGATGAGAGGAAGATAACGGTGGAGTGTGGTGCGCGTAATGAGGCGACGATTGCGAGGTGATG
The DNA here is from genome assembly GCA_016164225.1 of Gammarus roeselii. Classification (NCBI taxonomy): domain Eukaryota; kingdom Metazoa; phylum Arthropoda; class Malacostraca; order Amphipoda; family Gammaridae; genus Gammarus; species Gammarus roeselii. The sequence continues at coordinate 11,330 of SDVV010008965.1, forward strand.
GGATGATGAGGTGATGCGATATGATGATGGGGTGACTGTAGGGACCGGTGGGGGGACCTAGAATCCATCCTGTCTTTAATGAGAAGGTCCTTGTCGTTGGGATGCAGGGAGTGAGGGCTGGGAGCGGAGCTTGGTGCGCCAGCACTTGGCGGTCCCGATGGCTGGCCGCCGCCCCTACCTTTCCACTGGTCGAAGGTCTGCGGGTGCACCACCTGCTGCCGGCCGTCGCTGCGACTCACGTCCACGGGAGGACGAATGTAAGTCATGGGTCGGCTACTAGAGTCCTTCTTGCTGCTCGATTCTTGAACCGTAAACTCGCGGTGAATGACTGAGTCCACGTGGGCCTGTAATGACTTGGGCATGTTGTGGTGAACATTAGCAAGATGTTGCTGTTGTTGCTGATGTTGCTGTTGTTGTAGTTGTTGTTGTTGTTGTTGTTGCATTTGCAGAGCTGCCGCGTTGACGTCCTTGTGCTGCTGAGGATTGGAGTTGGTCCGTTGCTCGGGACCGTCTTCTAACGTGACTACCTCCTTCTCACTCTGTTGCTGATGCCGCTGTAGTTGTTGCAGCTGTTGTTGTAATTGCACTTTATGTTGAGTTGATGGAGATGCCGGCTGATGATCAATTCGCTTATCCTGAGGGCCAGGAGCCATATTGCGGCCGACATCAAGACGAATAGGTCCAAATTTCGGGGCTTCGAAGTCATCGTTTGACCTCGTAATTTGCCACTGAATGATACGATCGATAACATTGGCGACGGTAATATTCGCACCCGGGTTATTTTTTTCGTTCATTTCCTTAACGTATGCCACTTGCTTGGCATTAACCGCATTGTCTAACTCCTCTTCCTTCGACTTAGGTTGCGGCGAGAGCCGGCGATAGTTAGCCCTGGCCGCGTACTGTTCATGTTTATCAACAAGTATCCGAGCTTCATTGAAATGTTGCTGTCTGACAGCCTCTTGCTTCTGTTCATGTGCAGCTTGTTGCTGTTGCTGATGCTGCTGCTGAATTGCCGCCTGCTGCTGTCTCTGCGACTCGTGCAAGTTCTGAACGTTAAGCACACTGATGTTAGCGCCTGACTGGTGCAGCGTGGTCCTCACATCTCGCCGACCGTCGGCAGCTGCAGCGGCGTGAGCTGCGTTGCTGCGCTTGGTAGCTATGTCTGCCAGATTGTGGAGTGCGTCGTGCTGATGGCGAGGCGAGTAACGGTCAGTCTCCACGGTGAGGCTACGAGGGGAAGCGCTCTTGGGGGGCCCGTAGTGGCTGCCGGGTGGTGGCTTGTTGGGCACGGGTGGCCGCGATTGGTGGCTGATAACGGTCCTGATGCGGTTAGGTGGCTGGTTACAGTTGGCGATGGTCATGGCAAGGTACTCGTGAGGAGAGGCATGGTTGGCGTCGCTTGTTGGGGGCGTAGAGATAACGTCTCCACGCACGGAGGCGGGAGACAGCGATGGTCTGCTGTTGATGGACGTGTCCGACGAGTTGATGTAGTAGCTCTGACTGTGTACGGGGTAGGGGGAGGAGTACGACAGGCTGCTACGCTGCTCTGCTACGGCCGACGACCGCGCAATGCTGTGCACGTCATTTGAGTGGACGTCGACCACCTGATGATGGTCTGGTCGGTGGTGGTCGATGGCCCGGTGTTCCAAACTTCGAGGGTCAATAGACCGGGGATCAACGATCCTCTGATCAACGACCCTGTGATCAAGCTGACGAGGATCGGGAGCGGAGCGATGATCGTGGTGTCTCTGGTCGATGCCTCTGTGATCGACGGTAGCTCTGTGTTGCTCGACTGCACGAGGATCAATTGAACGATGATCCATCACTCTTTGATTGATCATCGCCTGGTTCATCCCCCTTCTGTCTATCTGAGTAGCATTGCCTATATTTCTGGGATCTCTGGGATCAGCCTGCGGGCTGGGATCACGGGGCGTTGAGCGAGGAGACACGCGGATCTCTTTGTCTGGACCAACCCCTCCTCCACCAGCACCGCCACTTCTCCTACTCGCCATTTGCTGTGAAGTGATGAAATCATTCTCAACAATAATTTGCCTGTTATCCATTTGAGAGCCCGAGTATTGTGGCCGAACATAATAGGCCGAGTTGTAAGGATATCCAGGACCGGCGGAGGTCATCGGAGGTCTGGGGACTCTGTACACTTCACGTTCGTAGTTAGCGGTCGGGCCGGCTCCTCGAATAAACTCCATGCTCGATCTGGGCTCATAGGTAATGTTTTCTTTAACGGTGACGCCCTGTCGTTTGACGTCATGGTGGACGGGTGTTCCTTGAGTAATGGACCCTTCCCGAGCTGTGACCGGCTTTGAGATCATGTCGTATTTAGAAGCCGCCTGGCTGGAGGGGTTGGGGATGATCTGAGCTTGATTAACCGGTGTTCCGTGCGTGATGGAGCCGTGCATGCCTACGCTCTTCTCTGCTTTGAGCGGTATCCTAGAAACGGTGGCGGGCTCGTGCTGCTGTGGCTGCAGTAGAGGCGCCGATTGCTGGTGAATGGCGCGGTTGGAACTACCCGACTGCGTTAGTTGAACTTGAGTCATACTCGGTTTAGTGGTCTTAAGGAAAGTTTGCTGGCGGCCCTGGCTCTGATACATGAGGTGAGACGAAGGGGAGGTGACCCTCGGCACACCCCCACTCATCATAGAGGAAGGTGGAGGGGCCAAAGAACGCGAGTCTGGACAATAGGGTGAAGAAGACTTGTTTCTTATGTCTGTTGGAGTCATGATGGCTTTATAAAAGGCAGGTGGAGCTGGTTGATAGGCGACAGAGTTTGAGTGCGCTCGAGGTGGCGGCCCGTGATCCTTGCTAGTGATGATAATTTCGGCACCTCCTTGCACAGGAACTGTGACGGAGTGACTACCCTCTCGGGGATGACTGGGCTGCATAGTTAGTGATGCTGGTACGTGGGGAGGCTGGGAGGAATAGTTTTGTGCCTGGGGAGGAGGGCTTCGGTCTCTTTTCTTGACGGAGAGGTCGAGGCCAGCTTCCATGACGGAAGTAGCGCCTCCAGCCTCCAATGTAGGGGTGGTGCGGGGGATGCCACTGCGAGGGTCGGATACTATCTGAGGAGTGTTGGGGCCAGCCCAAACAGGTGACGCCCACGGGTAATTGGAGCCTGGAGTGGGTAGAGAGTCCAGCACTTTGTCGCCAGGTGGAGGCGGTCTCCCGCCAGCCTTGTTTGGGAACTGCAGGGCTTGTGCAATCGACGGAGGGTGAGGGGAGGAGTGGGGCTGTGCTTGAGATAGGGTCTGCAAAGACACTCCATCCTCTCCACCCTTGTCCCCCAAACTGCTCTCGATGGTCTTGTAAATGAGGTCTCTGACGCTTTTCCCTCCCCCAGGCAGGACGTTTACCAGACCGTGTGGTGGTGGGGCTCCTGGCACCAGGGGAGCGGTGAGCAGGAGAGGAGGAGACTGTTGAGGCTTGTGGGGGTGCGTCTCCCCGGGGTGGGGGATGTGTTGCACCTCCGGAGACTCGCGGCCATTGGTGCTCACACAATCAGTCACCGTCGTGTCCTCCTTCGTGAGGTCAAGGTCTAAGCGGCCTACAAAGGACAAATTCAAAATAAGTTAACGGGTCACAATCAGCACTCCTTAGCCAAATAGTGGTAGAGCAAATTGAGAAATTCCCTTCACTCTCCAACCACTCACGCTAATTAACTAGATAACGTTTATAAAACACGTCATAAGTTTCTTTCAGATACTGCGAACTGCCAACAGACATTTGTATAATGACCCAACGTGACTTAATCACCGCTGCTGTATGCGTGTAGGTGGACTTTGCCTTGGTATCCGGCCACGGCATGACCAGCCTGCTGTCGCTCCCTTACCTGTGAGCGGCGAGGAGGCAGAAGCGGTGTCAGAGGTGCTGTCGCGGTGGTGGGTGGTTCGAGGAGGAGGGTGGCTGGTGTCGTCGCAGCTGTCGGTGGAGGAGCCGTCGCTGTCGCCACTACTGCTGTAGGCGGCCTCGCCACCACCAACGGCAGACTTAGCTGAAGGGAAAATACATATACAACAGCTGTTGCCGAGGGACCATACATGGAGTAGATGATACAGCTGTGCTGTTGATACCAGATATAATTAACAAGTTTTAAAATTATTTATAAGGTGAATTTAACCACTGTTCCTTACCAAAAAGTAATATAACACCTTTCACTTTCACAGCACACAGCTATTACTGTCCACCAACCTTTGTTGATCTTGTGCTGCATGAGTGCCTCATCAAGCTTGTACTTGGCCTTGAGGTTATTGTAGAAGCTTTTGCACTGTCCGCTTGTCTTGCCAGCCACACGGGAGCTAACACGCGTCCACTTGTTGCCGACCTGAGGGCGGGAGGAGGCTAGTTACAGATCACTGTGGTCGTGGGGAGCTGCACATACGAGTTCACTTCGTCTAACTTTAACACAAAAATAAATTGCTTAGATTCGAGTGACGAGGCTTTCTAGCGCTAGCGTCAGCTTTCTTTTGCTGCGCACAAAGGAACCTACATGAGTCACTCGGGCCAACTGCATCAAGATGCCTTGCCTGCGGTGGTGGCGTTTGGGACCCTGGCCCTAGCGGATGTTCCTCAACCCACTCTCATCCATATCCTCGCCGATGGGTGAATGACGGTGCTGTCGTGGACGCAGCCTGTGCGCTGCCTGGGTCTCAGACCCACCACACACACACACACACACATATATATAGATATATTATATATATATATATATACTGCCTTTTTTTCCTGGACAAATAAGCCATCCCCACCATTTCTCTTCTGCAAATCATCCCTGTCCCACATGAGGTTATCACTGGAAGCGTCATGCTGGTGCGTTGCTGTGTGGCTGAGAGACATGAAACACGCAGTAAGTAACAATGTTCTGGTGTCCACAGTTACAATAAAACCACACGGGTGATCATTCGTAAACCGTCACAGAGCCCACACAGTTTATTCAGAGAGCTGCAACAACACTTCACCACACCACTAGGTTGATCACCTCTTCCTCTCCTACCACCTCCCCTTGTCTCAACACGCGCGTGTCGGTGGGTATCGAGGATTTCTGGCGGTGCGCTGGCGCGGTTCCCGCCGCTGCATGTGAAAACCGGAGCTAACCAGCAGCAGCAGCAGCAACAACATCAAAATCCTTCTGGCGACGAAAGTCAAACCTGCAACTATCGCTGCATGAAATCATTTCCATTTTTATTCTTCAGATTTGAGTCATTGGGTTAACTGCAGCATGAAGTCATGGTCATTTTTATTTATTAGATTTGAGTAATTGGGTGAACTGCTGCATGAAGTCATAGTCATTTTTATTTATTACAGATGCAGGCACTAGGCCGCATCCCTCAGACGGCAAGGCGCACCTCACACCCTCATATGTTCACACTCGCACAACTTAGCCCCTTTGTGCTAAAGGGTCCGGCCGGTAACCCCGCAACACACACTCAGGGGCACGAGTTCGGTCCGAGGATCCGTTGTCAGCAGCAGGGCCCAACAGCTTTCACTGGTTTACCCCCGCCGCGTCATAATGACCCCCCCCCCACCCACGACCATATCGACAACGGGATGTAAAGGGCGGGAAAGCACATCAGAGCAGCGTCAAAATCAACCATTCCCAACCATTC
>SDVV010008966.1:0-16947 GCA_016164225.1 Gammarus roeselii
ATATATGTAGAGAAAGAGGGAGAGAGAGAGAGAGAGAGAGAGAGAGAGAGAGAGAGAGAGATTTCATTATTAATTTTCACTTAGTTCATATTTATCAACGGATCTGGGTAATTTTTGGCTGAACTGTAAGTTTGATAACTACTCACTGAATTGTCATTGTCCATCGTACCTCAACTAAGGGGAAATGTTTATCATACAAGCTTCCAATCGCAGCAGCAAATTAAGAATTACTGCAGTTGATATCATGAGCCCGTCTCATCTCACCCAGTCAACAGCTGTTAATTCAGCGAAGAAAAAATCACGAGAAACCATGTTTGTCAATAGTCTATCTATATAATACACCTTGATTGAACCTGTGTCTGTTTTTGGAACCGTCAACTACCTGTTCACTCAATGTAGGATTTGCGGTTGAGAAATTAATGAGGTACTATCTGCATGAAAAACGTTTCATAGCAGTTTTCTGCGTCATTCATTCTTGTATCTGTTGTTGAATATGCACTTTATGCAGTTGTGGTAGGATGAATTTATTTTAAAATTTAATTTTGAATCTGGCACCTTCGGATATTCATTTATTAAGAATGGTTATCCATAGCGGTGAGGAAAATGGAATTTGAGGCTATTAGAGATTCAACTACCTGGATTTCCCCTCCCTCAATTATTAGTAGGTTCAACAAGTAGAGCTGCTTAGTACAGTGATCTCTTAAACACAACAAGATTAAAGAGGGCATCTATAGTGCAGAACTGTAAATGCCTCAAATAAAAGAGTACTTGAAGTAAAATCCCCGCTTAGAGTATAGAAACTTTTCATAAATATGGTTAAAATTGAAGTGAATAATAGATTAGCTAAAAAAATGTAAAAAATGACTAATTCAGTAACATATTGAAATTCCTGAATTGGCCAATGCTGGTTCTACCATATCTGCCGCTGCAGGTAATATCACATCAGCTGATACTGCCAATACTGAATTTGCTCAACGGAAGCGGATCGTACTTCGGCCGATGCACAACTGATTCATTCTAGTGGTGTACGTGGTCTTCGCCAACGAATCAGCCTGGTTTATGTCCGATTCTTTTAGCATTCGGATTTCTGATTCACAGCTGGTTTTGGCTAAAATTAGATGCCTCAATTAACCCGCTACTTAGTTGACATGCAATGTTTGTTGAGGAATGGCTATGCTACGCTGCGCTGCACTACATTATTGCTCGGTCTATATCCTAAAGGGTGGTGGTGAAACCTGCAACGATTTTATGACTTAACTGAGAAAAAAATAGGCATAGGATATGAATTCAATACATTTCCATAGAGCTACGTGGAGGCAAAGTAACATAAAGCGAGGATGGCTTACGGAAAATCAGACACAAGTGACGTTACTACAATCATGTCCTAATTCAGTGACTCATTATTTATAAACTTTGAGGCTTGAATTCACATTTTCGTTCGATGCGTCATGCATCTTTGGGGAGCCGATGCGTGCTCTGTCCAACGTTAGTATTCGCTTAATTATGAATAGTTGTAGGAATGATTACGTCGAACGCGAACTTGTTCGATTAATGTTTGCTCCGCATGACTATTCTAGGAGTATACACGCAAAAGAAAGAACACGGAATAATATAGATTTACGTACATATTTTTAAGACAGTCACTACTTTTGCATTTGTTCGAAATCGAAAACATCTGCAACGATTTTTGCTTGTGTGTTTGTACTTTTGTGTATTATTAAAGAGTTTAAACTGAGATGTAGTACAAATCCTAATCATCGCTAATTTTTTTCCCTGTTTTCTCGTACTCCTGTTGGTGTATAAAGGAGCCGAGAGTTTGAGCAGTGAACTACATTTTCAGATTTCTTGCACCATCTGTAACATGCCAGTATGAAGGGATTATAACTTCCCTGCAGCAGTTGGTCCATGCTGTGGAAAGTCAACTCAAATTCTTCAATTGTGATACCCGGAATTACTAATTGAGGAAATAAATTTGACGTGCACACGCATCCCAGGCCCAGACTTGTAGTAAGAATTTCCTCACGGGTTATGGACTTTCCATTTTAGATGCAATGAGGCAGCTGGAACACGTGCTGTCCCAGCAGTTGGTCCGGGGTCTTTGACGTCATCCCAAATGTGCCTATTCATTATGTATACTATTAAAAAGTTTGACCATTTATTGTCACACTTCTACACCTCAACAGGAAGAGCGTGCGGAAGGGGGGATGGAGGTGGCATTAATGGCAGCGGTACATCTCGAATTAAACCCTTGCAGAAGGGGTCCCATTAACCTTTTTTCATTTTTGCTCCTGCTGTTGCTAACTCGAATGACAACTTTTGAGTAAAATCTGGGTGAGTTGGAGCAAATTTCATATTATGAAAACAAAATTTCTTGGGCTTTGTGTGATAAATCTACATACATTCACTAAGAGGACTAACCTCTATATGAAAGTAGCTACATGAAACACACGCGTCTGGAAGGCTCTCTGCAATGACTAATATAGCGTACATTTTGATTATTTATGAATGATGAATTTCTATTAGCCGCTGGCTCCTTTGAACACAACAGTAGCAGTGTATTTATTTGTGAGATGTTGTGTTCCTCCTTATGACATTCTCTGCTTGTTTAATTGATTGTTTCAATCGGAATTCTCATCAAACTTGGGTGTTCAATCATGTTTGATGTCGGGGCTGAACATGAACCATCTTAGCTCCGATTTGAATTTCGATGTATTTTCTAAGATGAACAGCCAAAACCAGGTCAGCTATGTGCTCGTATTTTTTTTTTCTGAATCTTTTCTGTGAATTCAGGTGCGAAAAAATATATAATGCCAATCGTTATTCATTTACTTCAAATCATTTTATATCATAGCTGTGTACACTATGAGTTCAACCAGAGCATCGAATGTTGATTTAAACAGCTTCTGCGTGTGGTCACGCATAAAGGGACTGGAAAATGACGTCATATTTATTTGAAAGGTCTGAATGCCTTTGATTGTATACCTAGCATGTTATTTTTAGCTCAGAGTATCTATTGTGACATTTTTCACTCTTTTCTGATAGAGTCGGTTTCAGCCGTGGTGTGCAGTGTACGTGCTTCGTCGTGTGTCCGCACTGTTCGTTGAAACCACGCATAAAGTTGAACATAATTTTCTGCCAAAAAACTCCACCTAAGCCTCGCGGTAGGTACAGTGACACCTGAACCAACCAACCTATTAGATAGCTTGTCACCATGGCAGCACAGTCTGGACTGAGGTGGCCTTCTTCTCAACCAGCCGAGTGAGGAAGAAGACATGGCCACGGTCATTATTGGATGGCTCATGCGATCACCCTGATCCCTTTGTTTTCCCACTGGAGGAACATTAAATCTCACTGAAGAGATCTGCAACAGCAGATTTTTCTTCATCATCCTCTGCCAATCAAGGCCCCAAGCCTTCTACTTTGAACAACCGCAACCTCTCTCCTAATCATCACCCTGCTTCATTAGCATCTGCCTGCCTCATCCTCCATGAAGACCATAAAGCCCTCCTCTTCAACTTCTTCAACACTGCCTTACCAAAATGGACCACTCTAGTATGCCTGATCCTCAGCTCCCCGGAGAGAAACCAAACAGGAACAGTCATTGTGAAGCAGATAGATAATAATAAAATCATAGCCTTTCATTCTGCACCTCATAAATTTGTAATAAACAATATAAATTACATCTTGAAAGTCCTTCAGACTTGCATTCCTTACATGGAAGAAATCATCTTTGATCTGACTGATATTAAAGACTGATCAATTTTATCCAGTTCAAAGACTGAGATCATGGCACTCCTGACTGTTTCCTCTTTTTGTGCTACCAATGCCATTCTGCCTGTTCAAAAAGTGTATCCCCGAAAGACCCTCTCTGTTTCTGATTCCCTCTGCTCATCTGTCCACTCTATGCAAATCTCCATTGAGTGTAGTTCTGCTGTTCCTGAGCTTGTGTTCTTGCAAAATGTTTCTTTCCAGGTTTTCCCATAGATCTTGCCGCCTATCCGATGTTTCCGCTGCCAAAGAGCATGGAGCAATCTCATCCCATGTCCCTGTCATGAACGATGTGCTAATTGCTCATCAATGAAAAACATTACCAAAGCCTGTAAGACTCCAGAAAAGTTGCATTGCATTGCTTGTGGCCCTGGCTCTTCTCATTCATGCTCATCAATATAAGGCAAATTTTACAAAGCTGCACAAGTCCAATGTGGCAATCTCCAGAGAGATCAAGCATCTGTTCATTATGCATCACTTTACTCTAGCCCAGGAAAGGTTCCTTCAGGACAACCTCTCATAACTCTTTCTCCACTCCTTTCTCTTATTCTAAATCATCTATGAAGCACTGGCCAAACCTTGTAACAAATCCTGTGGCCTCCTTCTTGTTCTCTTCTGTTTCAGCTGACCCTCATTCATCAGCCTCGTGTAATCTCACATCTACTCAAAGGTAACCACCCAAAAATATACAGCCTAGGAAAACACCACCTCACTTGACTGCAGAATAAGTTCTCGGTTGCAATCTGGGGTACAACTCGCAAAGTCCTTGCAACTCTTCTTCAGCTGCACCAGGCCAGTTTGCACAATTTGGCGGGCAGCGCACCCAAATATTGATAAGAAATATTTGATGCGCTCATGAAGACACCTTTCCAAAATATCGTAGGTGAAGACATAAACAAACCTTTGAATTATTTGGTGTGCTACAATTTTATGCACACATTTTCCTCCATAGCATATCAATTCAAGCTGACACTGAGATTCCAAACCAATGCACAACATCATTGATGAAGTAGTAATTTATTTGATTGGACCCTCTGGATTGACAGCTGTCAGAGAAACGAACAAAAACCAATATTTCATATTTTGGCAGGAGAATAAAAAATTGGCGATTTATAATACAAAGCGGAATATTAGTCAAGATGAAGTGCATCAGTGTTTAGACTTTGGTATGAATTCAACAAATAGCTAAACTGCAAAATTAAATTACTCTTGGCATGGTTTGAACAACAATTTAACATTCATGCATTTTGGCACACTCACTTCACATGGAAACAAACACTGACGTCACAACGTTTGGTAAACAAGTTAGGCGCAACATTCATGGATTTCCCAGAAGGGGTGAGAAATTACGCATTACCGTTGTCAGTTGTATGGTCGGGAATCAAGATATGTGAAAGTTTTTAGTGATGGCTATTTTTAATAAGAACTGACAGTGATTGGTAATTGTAATTTGTATAACTACCAAAAGAAAGAGTATCATCTAGACGTTACATTCTGTTTTGGAGGACCCCTGGTTGGTGAGATGTTGGCATCAATGTGTGCTCATCCCAAACTGTGATTCTGAGGTCAATTGCCCGGCGCTTGCTTCTCTAACTCTCATCTGAATATATATTTGCCTTTATCTTGTGACAGTAGCGCACGTAACTCTACAAACATACTCTGCGAGCGCACGTGAAGGTCTAAATTTGCCGATATTAGCTTCTGAGGCGCACAACTGGTTCAGTTCTTCATATTCAGTGATCAAAATGCACATATTGTTCGCAGCCCTGCGCCCAATTGTGCAATCTGGGCACCAATCTCATCCAGCTTAGCTGGATGAGAGTCTTCATCTCCTCACTTGCACTTAACTCTTTTTGGTACCTCTCCAGCACCTGCATCCCCTATCCTTACTCTTCCCAAATCTCTCCTACAGCAGCTTCTGGGTTGGATTCTCTTGAGCCTCCCTACCGATTCTCCTGTAGCTGTCTTCTTCTCTACACTTCTACAATCCCTTTTTGCCTCACTATTGTCCTCTTTTTAGCTTCTATTCCTCTCACTTCCCATCCTTAAACACTCTTTCTGCAGTGGAATTCCAGAGAACTATTGCAAAAGCTGTCTGAATTTAGGCAATTTTCAACAACAATCTTTCCAAGGGCTGTTTGCCTCACTGAAACTCACCTTTGTCCTTCACCGATCCTCCGTCTTCCTGGTTACCATATGTACCGCAAAGACAGTCTAGATGGCTTTGGAGGACTGGCAATTTTGATTCCAGTCAATATAAAGCACAGGTCTGTGCCACTTGTGGAATTTGCAGATGGAGTCCTTGAGACCATGGCAGTCGGCATAGACATAGATTCAGCTTGGATGTGTACTCCTTGTTTACAATCCATGTAAAACTGGATCTCTGTCAGAGTTCTCTCACTATTTTGTCCAGATGGGGTTACAGGGGATTGTCTGCGGCAACTTTAATGCTCACCACCAACATTGGGAACCTTTGAAGAACTCTAGAAACCCAACGGGCCTTTCCCTTTCGACTTCCTCTCTAGCAGCCACCTTTTCCTTTTACTGAACCCTCCAAACTCTCCTACCTGGGTAGACCCTGCCTCTGGCTCTACATCCAACATTGACCTTTTTGTTGCCATTCACCACTTTCTAGTACCCGCACATAACCACGCCTGTCCTTCCATCCATGTTGGAACTTCCACTATGTGTCTGACTCAAGATGGGATGCATGGGCTGCGGATATAGCCACGTTAAACATTGAACGAGCAGATACTGCATTTGCAGCTTATAGTTCTTTTGAAACTGTTGTTTTGAAGACAGCAAAGAGATACCTTCCACTCTTATCCCTTGCTACCCCTAGAAGCCCTGGGAACCCTTGGTGGAATGCTTTCTGCGAGCATGCAGTTAACAATCCTCGCAAGACGCAAAGACCTTCACATCTTTAGTCATTTCCCAACCCCAGTAAACAAAACTACTCATACTAAGTAAACAGCAATAGCAGTTAATACACTTTTGACTGAAAAGAGGACCTCCTGGAATGATTTTCTAGCTTGCATCATCCACTGCACCCATCTGCCCAGATATGGAAGATGTTTCAATCAATCTCAGGGCGTGCCCCACCCTCTGCTTTCCCTCTCTCTTCTTGTACTTCTCTTCTTTCATTCACTAAAGCAGCAAATGCCCTAGCATCACACTTTTCTCTCTCTCACAAGCACCTCCTTGCAGAGCCTGACTCATCATTCCTCATTGGGAAATTTGCTTCTTATGCAGATGACTCTCAATCACCGTTTCTCTCTCTCTGAGTTACGCATTGTTCTTCCCAACCTTCCATCCCACTCTTATCTTGGTTCTGACCTCCTTCATAACCAGTTTCTTTCTCACCTCCCAATGACTCATCACCACGCACTTTTGAACATTTTTAACATTTCTTTCTGTACTGCTGGCATCCCCCCAACCTTGAAATCCTCCTTGATTGTCCCAGTTCCTAAGCCTGGCAAAGACTCTCTACCACAGTATCTGCCTACAGGCCCATATCTGTCTCTCTTGTGTTGGGAAGCTCATGGAGAGGCTTGTTGTGGCTAGCCTTATGTGGTATCTTGAGAGGAAAAACACTTTTCTTCCACACCAGTTTGGTTTTTGCCCGCAATGTGGCACCGTGGATGCCCTTATCCTCTTAGAACACAACATTCTATTGGCTCTTTAAACTCAACAAATAGTTCTTGCAGTCTTTTTTGATCTTGCTGGTGCCTTTGATCATGCTTCCCACCAGGCAATCCTGTTCAAGCTGGCATCCCATGGGGTGTCTGGCTGTCTCCTTTGGTGGGTCTCCAGCTTCCTCGCAAACCGCTCCTTCTCAGTTTCCGTCTCAGTGTCATCTTCTCAGTCCCACCCTATTCTCTCTGGAGTACCTCAAGGTGCCATCATCTCTTCCTTGCTCTTCAATGTACTACTGTCTGGCCTCCCTTCTTCTCTAGGTTTCACAACCTCTTTTTATGCTGATGACATAAGTGTTTGTCACCACTGACTCGGCTTCTTCTGCCCAAATACTGCTCCAGGCTTCTATTGACAACTTTGCACTCTGGGCACACCGCTGGGATCTACTTATCAACCCTCAAAAGTCTGGTACTTTGTTTTTTACCCTCAAGCGCTTGGTTCCTACTTGCCCACCACTCCATATTTCTGGTGTTCCTATCTCATATTCCCAGCATCATAAACTGCTTGGTATAGCTAATATTTGTTTTTCCTTGTCTGACTTGTCGTCTGTATATTGATTTTCTTTGACTTCATTGTCAGGAGCGTCTAAATATAATGCAAGTTCTTGACGGATTGCGCTTTGGGGGATCACAACCTAAATTTCTGCTCTTCTATCTGGCCTATATCAGAGGTCTTACTGACTATGGGCTATTCCTCTACTCCTCTGCCTCTCCCTCACTCCTTGCTCAACTTGATGTGGTTCACCTACTGCTGCTTGTCTTATCATAGGCATGTGGTGCTCAACTCCTTTGGCCTCTCTCTACTGTGAAGCTGGACTATTACCTCCTGATCTCTACCATGAGGAACACTGTAGCCGGCTTCTGCTACAGCTTCTTTATCGACCCGACCTTTGTATCTTACCTTTGCAGCCCCCAACAGCCTCACCAACAGGACACGCAGGTATGGGAGGCAGTACACCTAAGCACGCCAGCAATCTAAAAGAACAGCACGGCTCAAACACTGCAGCAGTATGCTGGTCAAGATGCGCTTTGTAGGTCAAAAGAAAACAAAGCAATGTAGACAGTCAACAACTGCACATAACTGTCAGCAACACAAACAAAGCCACAAGATCACATCAAATTGAGTCTGGCAAAACTCATACAACACTGCCCCTAACTTCTCTGCCAAGGCCCTCTTGAAGCCGCAAAGTGAATCATACTGCACCACATCAGCGGGCAGCCGGTTCCAATTCTTCTAGAACCAATATTGAAAAAGTGTCCTTGAAAAGTTACCTCTAACCTTGGAAAATGAATATTGTCCAATATATATATAAATTTTTAAATAACTTCTCACATAGCTACCTATGTTATGAAGCAACTTGAGAAATCTTTTGCCAGCATATTACTAGTAGCTATTTGAGCAATGGCTACATATGTCAATCTAATAGCTACATGCGTTTCCAAACAATTCAAGACAGAATGCACCAGCTGATATTGAAGGTCAGACTAAGCAAACTTCTATTTGGAATCAGAACCACCAGTCTCTTAAGTATTCACAGTGTGCCACCAATATGTCATCCCAAGATTCAAACTGTTGCCAGTCAACCAGAGCATTTGCTGCCGCCGCCAGACCTGCCACCACTGCTGCCAGCCCTGCTACCAAAGCCTGCCGCAGCCACCGAACAAATACTAATCTAATGTCTTGCAATCTTTCTCTGCCATGCCAGCTCTAGTACTATTTTTACAGTTACTGGTCTTCCTGAAATAAGTTTGCCTGTTGAGGCAAACTTGTTTCAGGTTAAATAGCAATGCTAGGGAAAAATCAAGTTGAACATCAATTTAACAGTGACAGCTAGAAACAGTGTAGCATCCTCCGAGGATATTCACCCGCAGTTAAAAACCCGGGGGGATTCTCCGCACCCTCCTTTTGGGCAACAATAATCAAATTGTCACTATTTGATTACAGGATTTCAAAGTGCATGTTCTTGTTAGTAAATATTGGCTACTTGTAAAAATTTGATATACATATTCTATTCAAAATTGCCAAAGTGAAGGTCTGTTTTTCAGGTCCTTGAAAATTTTGGTTTAGAACAATCAAAGTTTTGTAAACTTCCATGCTGTGGCTAGAGTTTCAAATGAATTCTGGCTAAATTTAGTGGAATAAGCTGCTTGTAGTTTATTGTATATTTGTAAATATAAACAAATATACAACTGCAAGAATCACCCTAGATGAAATAAGAACTTTTTGTTAGTGAATTGTGAGCATAGCTCCCTTTAGTGTTCTCCAGCCTAGACTTGAGATGGGGTGGAGTGCCCAACCCAGCATTAAACCCAGAGAACGCAAGGGTCTGGGTGGCTATTTTTAGGGAGTGAGACCTGTGGGGGTGCTGTGGCATGCCCAAGAGGTACTCAAGAGTGGAAAAGCCAATAATGGGTGCCAGCCAGAGAGTGGCATGCCCGACATGCCCAGTTTTAGTCCTTAGTCCTGGTGAGCTGGGTCCCAGTGGTCAAAACCTGGGTTGATGTGCAAGTGTTGGTGTTGGTTTGGCAGGCTCCATGACCTTGCCTCTTGAACAGCTTGGGTGGGCATTTGCCTTTGATTACAAAATATTTTGTTTTCCTCCCTTGAAAAGTACTTGAATATTCTTCTTCTCACATATCATGTGATGTGGAAGTAAATTACTTGAAAATAGAACACTATAGATTATTTCAACATGTCTAGCCAATTTCGTAGTGATTTGATGGTTTTACCACAGGCCTAAGTGTAAACTTCTGTTCAGCCCCTAGGAGCAAACTTTTTTATGATGTCATCATATTATGACAACAATACCATACCTAACATGCCTTGTATTCATGTTAATGAACTTATTTTGCTATAGAATCAAAAAAATGTCTTGTTTACATGTTTTGTAATAGTGTTAAAGGATCATTTTAAAAGTGGTCTTCAGAAAGGATCCCATTAGCCTCCATGCAGTATGTCAAATTAGAAGCTATTATATGCTCCATTGACTTGCAGCAAGCTGGAGTCAAACTCACAGGGCAATATTTAGAGGGTCATATCCAGGTTTGGTTTTGTACAAGGGAACAACCCTAAATAGTTTCCACAAATGAGTTATAGAACCTTTCTTCAAAGACATATTCAAAATTAGGCACAGTGGATAGGCCAACTCAGAAGAACAAATCTGGTCCCATGCTTGAATTACCATCAAGTTGAGAGAAGATCAACTGCACATCTGCAGGTCTGAGTACAATGTCCTCCATCACATTATCACACACCTGGTGGGATGCAGGAGATGTGGGGTTCAGACAAACATACACTGATGAAAAACTAGAGGCAAATACCTCACTCATCAAATAAGAATCAGTCACCACATCACCATTGATCATCTTCAAAGGACCCACAGAGGGAGAACCGGTCTTTTTCATTCATATATACAAGTGGAACAATTTGGGCTTGGATTTAATTTGGTCAACAAGAGACTGCTCATATTGGGAGCGACTCCAGTTTGCATAGTTCCGGCATCTAACATTCAGGTTGTTAAACTCTGAGAGTGCAACAGCCGTGAGCGCATGATTTTGT
The DNA here is from genome assembly GCA_016164225.1 of Gammarus roeselii. Taxonomy (NCBI): domain Eukaryota; kingdom Metazoa; phylum Arthropoda; class Malacostraca; order Amphipoda; family Gammaridae; genus Gammarus; species Gammarus roeselii. The sequence goes on from SDVV010008966.1 coordinate 11,023, forward strand.
CCAAAAGTTTCCCTCACACGCTTGAACTCACCCCACACTTCAGATTTACTCCTCAACAACCAGGGTGGAGCAGATGCCGACCACGTGGGGGAAGGTTTACCCAAACGAACCAGCACATATATATCCACTAGAGTACAAAAGATAGCATGCATGTATGGAAAACACTTGTCAACAGTCAGAGAATCAAGTTCAAGGTCCCAATTAACCTCTCTGAGAGCAAACTTTATTAGATTGTACTTCCCTCTACCCAAGAGGTAAGTCGGAGCATTTCCAGGTTCTAACAAAGATAATTCAGAAGTAAAAACATCCTAAAAAGTTGAAGGACAAGTCCAGAACATTTCCTAAAGTCAGGGTGGGTTCATTCACCCATTGGGTAAGGCCAATTTAATTAAAACATTCCAGGAACTCAAAGTCAGTAGGAGTAACATAATAATTGAAAATATTTTGAGTTCATTGAATTGATGGTAGATTAAAATCACCCATTATGAGAACTTCCCTGCTATCATAAAAGTCTACCATAAAACTAATCAGTCTAGAGTTTTCCAGAAGACCATATGATGGAGGGCAATAAACCACCAAACAGAAGACATCTACATCTGTAAAGTGGACAGCAGCTACATTAGGCAGTGGAGTATTGACTCTCAGATACTTCAAAAATTTAGCTATGTAAATACAGTCCCTGCTATCATAAAAGTCTACCATAAAACTAATCAGTCTAGAGTTTTCCAGAAGACCATATGATGGAGGGCAATAAACCACCGAACAGAAGACATCTACATCTGTAAAGTGGACAGCAGCTACATTAGGCAGTGGAGTATTGACTCTCAGATACTTCAACAATTTAGCTATGTAAATACAGACACCATGCTTCCCTGATAAGCCATCAGTATCACTGTGGATAGTATCATTGCATGGAACAACAAAAGAAGATGGAATACTAGGCAACAGCCATGATTGCAATTCCAACAACATGAAGCATTAACCTGTTGATATGAGCACTAAGGAAATAAATTTTATTCATCATTGAGTTTAAATTCACAAAACTAAAATTTATAATGTAAAAGTAATTTAACTGATGCTTTAGGTTGAATTGCCTGGGGAAGAAATCAAGGAGTTTAAATGTGGAGATATCCTACCACCCCTCCCCCTCCAAACCATCCTGCCTCTCCCATTTGAGGAACCTGCAACTGCACTGGCTCCAATCGCAGAACTATACAGAGGAGGAGAAATATCAACATTAAACTTTGGGCAATGAACAGTCTGACTGAAAACACGATTCACAGAGCCACCTCCACCTCCAAAAGAGGCACCCTGCATGACCACCTGGCTAGAAAGGACACTCTGCTTAGGAACACTTGTCTTGCCTCCAGCTCCACCTATCTCCCTGGCTGCTCTCTTGGACTGCAGCTTCCGCCTCTGACTGAAAGTAAGATCCCTGTGGATGAACGAACACATGTTAAAGTTCATGAGACTGTTTCAACATATTTACTGATGAAAGCAAAGCATTCCTCTGATCCATGTAAGCAAATTTAGCTCTAACCCAAGTCTCCAATCTGTGAAAGATTACTCATGACAACATTAATTAAATTTAGAAATCTACAAATATCTGAGAACACTCCCATAACTTGAGCAGGGCTGCTTCCTATAAGCCCTCTAATAATAATACTCTTTTCTTTTGGCCTGCTCCTGAATTTTCCGGATTTTCATTTTCACCTCACAACGAGTCCACAAGTTTAGAGTTCTTTACCTGCAATTGCTCCTCTAGGATGTCAATGACATCACAACCAGATAAATTGGATTTTTTTTTACATTTTCAATAATTAGCTAGCTGAATTGAAAAAAACTCTGCTACTGCCAAGAACAACTGCAGCAAAGGAGTAGGCTTACATACAAATATAGGCCTACTCATTCTATTGATACATGCACATTTTTAATTTGCATTTCAATAGGCCTATGTAGCTACTAATATAGGCCTACCCATTCTATTGGTGCTCACACATTTTTTATTTGAGTTCCAATTATTGATTCATGGAGGTTGCGAGGAATCACCCCATTTCAGGCATGGAATCGCCCCTGAATAGGGGGCATAGCTTGCTATTTTTTTTATCGAACTTTTTTTCAGTGATAGAATGTTGAAACTTGAGGTGTTTCATTGGCATAATAGAAGATATTCACACAATAAATTTGAAGCTTCTAAGTTGTGGACAAAGTTGTTTCAATGTAGCGTGGACCGGGGTGACTCCCCGCATTTTGCGCATACTTTAAAATAACTCAAAAAGCACGCGGCCGAGAAACTTCGTATTTACGGTGTGTATAGCTACTATTATGACCATGGAGCACTGTAAGTTTCAACATTTTATCATTAACCAAAAAAAAGTTATTCACAAAAAACTGTGCGCCGAGCTACGACCCCAAATCAGGGGTGACTCCCCGCACCAAACGGGGTGACTCCCTGCTCCCCCCATATATCAATAATTGAAACACAAATTGAAAGTTTGAGAGTACCAATAGATAGAGCATGCCTATATTAGTATATATCAGTTGCTTATAATAAAATTTAACGGTAAATATTACGTCTGTGATAGGTGTTTCTAATGCTTGTCTTTTGCTGCGGGAAACGAAGTTTTTCTTCAATAATTGCAATCTAACTTTACTAGAAGTCATTTCTCCACATCCTAAACTAGTTATGACCCTAAATTATCAGTAAATGAGCAAATATTAAGAAAAAACAATCTTTTTAATAGTTCGATACAACATTTAAAAAACGTATTTTGTCAATTCTGTAGCAAACTTATTGCATTAACATGAATACAAGTCATGCTAGATAAGGGATTGTTGTCTCAATATGAAAATGTGATAAAAAAAATGTTCCTGAACATTAAACATGAGTTAACACTTAGGCCTAGACATGTCACCATGTGTTGAAAAAATTGAGTCCTTATAAAATTAGTTACGCATATTGAAATTAGCTGTGGTGTCATTATTGTGGGTCATTTACTTCCAAATGTCATCATATGTCTGTAGAATTGCATTTGATCACTTTTCATTGAAGAAAAACAAAAACATTTAATAACAAAATAGTTGCGGGGAGTCACCCCCAATTTTTTTTTCACCCGGGGTGATTCCCCGCAGTTGTATATTTGTATATATCTACTAAAGTTTACTTTTTTTCCCAAAATCCTTCTTACGCAACAAACTACACCATATTCCGAGTATCACCACCAAATTTGGCCCTAATCCAATTAAAATTCTAGCTACAGCATCAAAGTTTGCGGAATGTCAATTTTTCCAAACCAAAATTTTTGGGGACCTGAAAAACACACCTTCACATTGGCCATTTTTCATAAATTCTGTGCGCGTAGCGAATTTCTATAAGTAGCTGATACTTACTAACAAAGACCTGCTCTTTTAAGTCCCCTAGTCAAATATTGTGATTTCCAACATTTTGGTGCCCAGAAGGGGGGTGCGAGGAGTCACCCCGGGTTTTCGACTGCGGGGAGTCACCTCGGTCAAGGCTATGTGGAAAATGCGGGGAATCACCCTAGTGGACGCTATATTATTCACATCTTCAATGGTCTTTTATGCATGTTCCCAACATTTCCTGACCACTTCGATGTCACATTAAGACAGTGATCCTGTTGTTTAGGGAGTCCAGTCACTCCAAAGGGGGATGGTTGCAGTTGACTCAGTTGCAAGCTCTCAAAATTTTGTGTTAAGTTCAGACAAGTCTTGAATGTATTGTGGTTTTTAAGCCCTGGTAGATTTTGATTCTTTTGTTTGAGTTACTAAGTACTTCTTGCAAGATAGAGCATTATAATTTCAGTGTCACTGTTGAGACAAGTCTTCAATTTCTTCATTTTTGTGTGGTGGCTACAAAAGCTGATGGGTTTGGCACACTGTTGAGATCATCTGTCAGTCCCTGAGTTAATGCTATCCATAGGTGAAGCACATATTTGACCACTTGATAAGTATGCATCCTGCAGTTGGAACATTGGATATTGTGGGTCTTGCAGGCTGCTTGTTCCAATTGAGAATAGATGAACCAGAAGTATTGATGTGCATTTCTATATGGACTAGGGTAAGCATTTATTTGAGGAGCCTGGATCAATTGCTGTTGAGGGTTGGCTTTGATGATAGACATGATGGAATTAGGAAAAAATTTGTTTGGTACCTAGCTAAGTATGTTAAGGAATTTGTTAATGTTCCCATTTGCTCGTGGAGTAGGTGACTACTAAAAATTATTTGCTCTAGGTTGTTCAGTGTGAGATGTGTTGGTGTGTGGATTTGCTTGCATGTTGAGATAGAGCAGTTGACAGACATCACTGACAATAATAAAGCCATTGCTGAACAGGTAGCTAGCTATATGATGAAATTTTTGAACTGGAAGTTGCTATTTAACGAGAGAGAATATACCAACAATTTCATCGGGAGACTTAGTTTGATGACAAAATTGCATTATTTAACCAATCAAATAAGGTTGGTTTTTTATTTCTGGAATGGTGGGACAACTGAATCTTATTATAGTCAGTTGCCATAAGTACAGATTTCTAAACCATCAAAAATGGTAGAACATGGAAAAATAATGGGTCAACTTAATTTTTCCTTGCTCTCTCATTGCTAGTGTTCTGTGGCGTTGGTAAGAGAAAAGGTGAGAAACGTTAGGAATCAAATCAAGACCTCTTTGATGCTGTCCCCCACAATGGGCAGGACTTGGACTATTGATGTTGACAAAATGAAGTTTTATTTGCAAATAACAGTTGCTGGATAATATTTCTGAATTTCTTTGGAAATAAATCTTTGTCAGAACAGAAAATCATGGAGGCTCCTCAAATAATCTTTGTCTGAACAGAGAATCATGGAGACTCCTCAAACAAAGAATCCAGACTGGATTATGCTTATATTCAAAAGCTAATTTTGTTAAGTGTCTGTCCCTTCTGTTCATTTTTTTAGCAAATAATAAAAGAATTTAACACTGAATTGGCATAGGATGCTACCATTAAGCCTAGTTTTAGAGTAAGCTATTTCATGACAAGTTCTTGAGTTAAACAAAATGACTAGAGAAATGTAGTTTCTTGAGTTTTTGGAATTTGCACCAGTTTATTCTGCACTTTCTACACCTATGAGTCTCCATTTGTACTAGATGAAGTGTTAATCACTACTTCCAAATCCATCCTGTTGAGTTTATAGTCCAATACTTCCAAACTAAGTCAGCATTGACAATGATGGATGAAGAATGACAGTGATGGCAGCATGAAACACAATTTACAGTTGAATGGTCAAAATATTATTGACAACTCTGTAAACTCAGGTGGTCTTAGTGTAGCTATTTCAGCAATCTTCCTGTCTCATTCCATTATATATTAATGTATTTGTTGGGCTGATTTTTCATTACTGGTCCATGCACCATCACTGGTACTTGCAAGGTGTCAACTGGTCTGGGATGTACGGGAAAGCCTTGCGATTTTTATTCATGTAGCTACAGGAAGTCCAGGAAAGCCCGGGGAATTTTTTGGAAGGACACGATGTACAGTATTTTTTTTTTTGCTGTTTAAGACTTTATACCATCAATAAATGCTATGTGTGATTTATATGGCTTTGGGTGGTGGAGGCTATTATGGAATATGATATAATTAATTTGTTTCATGTATTTCTGGCATAAAAAGTGTCTGTATAATTATTGTAAATTTTTTGTTTGTAATCAACTGAAACAATGCCTTGTGTTTTGCCATTGATTAGATGAAGGTTTTCTCACCTTGGTTTCTCACCTTGGTTGCCCCAAGACCACCCCACACCCCAGCAAGGCCAGAGTGCAGAGCATGACAGGAGGCACAAATGCCACAGCACGCCAGACTGCAAAGACCGGCAAAACAATGGAGCGGAAAAAACTGGAAATTTGTGCTTCAGGCAACTGATCATACAGCAGTT
>SDVV010008967.1:0-16945 GCA_016164225.1 Gammarus roeselii
GGAGGGTAGTTTGTGTGTGGGCTAGGGGAGAGTAGTTTGTGAGTTGGCTAGGGGAGGGTAAATTGAGTGTGGGCTAGGGGAGGGTAATTCGTGTGTGGACTAGGGAAGGGTAGCTTGTGTGTGGGCTAGGAGAGGGTCGTTTGTGGGTGGGCTAAGGGAAGGTAGTTTGTGTGTGGGCTTGGGGAAGGTAGTTTGTATGTGGGCTAGGGCAGGCTAGTTTGTGTGCGGGCTAAGGGAAGGTAATTTGTGTGTGGGCTCGGGGAGGTTAGTTTGTGTGTGGGCTAGGGGAGGGTAGTTTGTGTATGGGCTGGGGGAGGGTAGTTTGTGTGTGGGCTAGGGGAGGGTAGTTTGTGTGTAGGCTAAGGGAAGATAGTTCGTGTGTGGGCTAAGGGAGGGTTAAATGTGTGTGGGCTAAGGGAAGGTAGTTTGTGTGTGGGCTAGGGGAGGGTAGTTTGTGTGTGGGCTACGGTATGGTATTTTGTGTGTAGGCTAGGAAAGGTAGTTTGTGTGTGTGCAAGGGGAGAGTAGGTTGTGTTTGGGCTAGGCAAAGGTAGTTTGTGTGTGGGCAAGGGAAGTTCAGTTTATGTGTGGGCTTGGGGATGGTAGTTTGTGTGTAGGCTAGGGGAAGGTAGTTTGTGAGTTGACTAGGGGAGGGTAGGTTGTTTGTGGGCTGTGGGAAGGTTGTTTGTGAGTGGGCTAGGCGAGGGTAGTTTGTGTGTGGGCTAAGAGGGGGGGGGGGTAGTTTGTATGTGGGCTAGGGGATGGTAGTTTGTGTGTGGGCTAGATATGGGTAGTCTGTGTGAGAGCTAGGGGAGAGTAGTTTGTTTGTGGGCTAGGAGAAGGGAGCTTGTGTGTGGGCTAGGGTAGGGTAGTTTGTATATGGGCTAGGGGAGGGTAGTTTGCGTGTGGGCTAAGGGAGGGTAGTTTTTGTGTGGGCTGGGGGAGGATAAATTGTGTGTGGGCAAGGGGAAGGTAGTTTGTGTGTGGGCTAGGGGAGAGTAGTTTGTGTTTGGGCTAAGGGAGGGTAGTTTTTGTATACGCTATGGCAAGGTAGTTTGCGTGTGGGCCTGGGGAGGGTAGTTTGTATATGAGCTAGGGGAGGGTATTTTGTGTGTGGGCTAGGGGAAGGTAGCTTGTGTGTGGGCTAGGGGAGGGTAGTTTGTGTGCGGGCTAGGGGAGGGTAGTTTGTGTGTTAGCTAGGGAAAGGTAGTTTATGTGTGGGCTAGGGCAGGGTATGTTGTGTGTGAGCTATGGGAAGATAGTTTGTGTGTAGGCTAGCAGAAGCTAGTTTGTGTGTTAGTTAGAGGAGTATAGAATGTGTTGGGCTAGGGGAAGGCAGTATTTGTGTGGGCTAGGGGAGTGTAGTTTGTGTGTGGGCTAGGGGAGGTTAGTTTGTGTTTGGACTAAGGGGGAGTGAAGTTTGTGTGTGGGCTAGGGGCGGGTAGTTTGTGTGTGAGCTAGGGGGGTAGTTTGTATGTGGGCTAGGAGAGGGTAGTTTGTGTGTGGGCTAGGGTAGGGTAGTTTGTGTGTGGACTAGGGGAAGGTAGTTTGTATGTCGGCTATGGGAGGGGAGTTTGTGTGTGAGCTGGGGGATGGTAGCTTGTGTGTAGGCTGGGGAAAGGTAGTTTGTTTGTGGTCTAGGTCATTTTAGTTTGTGTGTGGGCTAGGGGATGGTAGTTTGTGTGTAGGCTAGGGGAAGGTAGTTGTGCGTTGGCTAGGGGAAGGTAGGTTGTGTGTGGGCTGTGGGAAGGTAGTTTGAAAGTGGGCTAGGGTAGGGTAGTTTGGGTGTGGGCTAGGAGGGGCAGTTTGTGTGTGGACTAGGGGGGGTGGAAGTGTGTGTGGCCTAGGGGCGAGTAGTTTGTGTGTGAGCTAGGGGGTTAGTTTGTATGGGGGCTAGGGTGGGTAGTTTGTGTGTGGGCTAGGGGAGGGTAGTGTGTGTGTAGGCTAGGGGATGGTAGTTTGTGTGTGGGCTAGGGGAGGGTAAATTGTGTGTGGGCAAGGGGAGAGTAGTTTGTGTGTGGGCTAGGGGAGGGTAGTTTGTGTGTGGGCTAAGGAAGGGTAGTTTGTGTGTGGGCTATGGGAAGGTAGTTTGTGTGTGGGCTAGGGAAAGGTAGTTTGTATGTGACTATGGGAGGCTAGTTTGTGTGGGGGCTAGGGGAGGGTAGTTTGTGTGTGTTTACAAGTGTTTACAAGTGTAGGAAGACAATAACAGGCTTATTTGCCCAAACTAGGCTGCCTTTTGATATCAAGAGGGTTAGTTCTGTAGTAGAACGTCTTGGAGGCTAATTGGCTCAAACTAGGTTGCTTTTTGATAGCAGAGGATTAGTTGTGAGGTAGAACGTCTAAGAGAGCTTCGTGTGCCATTTCTGTTTTATTTATAACAACAGGAAATGAAACGGCTTAGCTATTTATCGGCGATTTATGTAGAACTAAGCGAGCCGCGACTTGAACGTTTAGATTGCATTGTTGTTTACATTTTCCGCTGAAAGTTTGTTCCATTCTTCTACAACTCCTTAAGTGAAGACAACTCTTTAAGTGAGAAACGTTTCCCAACGATTTTGTATCCATTGTTTCTAGTCACTCAGTTTGTACCTATAATGAAAATTCTCGCTCGGTCGACGTTCTCCTTACCTTTCATAATCTTCCACACTTCTATCATGTCGCCTCTGACTCGACGTTTCACTAGCGAATAAAGATTGAGTTCACGGGGCCTGTCTTCGTACTATTTATTACGCAGCGAGGGGATGAGTTTGGTAGCTCTACGTTGAATCTTCTCAAATTTAATAACGTCTTTTCTAATGAATAGAGACCAGAATTGAACGGCATACTCGAGATGCGGTCTAACAAATGCATTAAATAACTTGAGCACGAGATAGTGCGCGGGATATCATACTTAGCATTTTGTTGCCTTTCTTAGCAGCACCGTTACATTGCTTGCCGCTTTTTAAGTTGGTACTAATGATGACACCTAAATCTCTCTTTTCGGTGAAGAGAATGAGTGTTTTTCCTTACATTGAATATTTGTGTTTTTGGTTATGAAGACCTATGTGCATAACTTTGCCTTTGTCGACATTAAATTTCATTTGCCACTTATCTGACCAATCAACAATTGTGTTCAAGTCTAGTAGGATGTGCTGACACTCTAGTTCAGTTTGCATATTTTCTCCGATCTTAGTATCGTCGGCAAACTTGCTAATGTTTGAGAGTACGTTGCTATCGAGATCGCTAATGAATATTATGAAATGAACTGGCCCTAACACGGATCCTTGAAGCACGCCGCTTATAACGTTACCCCAGTGGGAGGAAGCTCCGTTAAGTACAACTCGCTGCCGTCTGTCCGTAAGCCAGCCTTTTATCCAGTTGTTAAGCTTGCCTCGAATACCGATGCTGTGCAATTTACTAATTAGGTGCTTTTGGGGAATTTCATCAAAGGCCTTTTGAAAGTCAAGGTGAATGGTATCGATTATAGATTTTGTGTCGTGGATTTCATTATATTTCTGAAAAAGTTTAGCTGATTTGTAAGACAAGTACGGTTGTGTCTAAAGCCATGCTTAGATTTGCCAATCAATTTGTTTGATTCTAAGAATTCTGTAATTTTATCCGTTATCAAACTTTCTATCAACTTGCCAATGACTGAGGTGAGACTAATTGGACTTTGGTTGCCGGGACACTTTGTGTCCCCTATTTTGAAAATTGGGGTAACATTGGCCTCTTTCCATTTAGAGGGGCAGGTGCCATTTGTGAGAGATTGGGTGAAAATGTTTGATAAATATTCGGTGATTTCGTTTCTAGTCTCTTTTAGAATTCTAGTATGAATTTAGTCTGGACCCGGAGATTTGGTGACTTCCAATTTATCTATATATTTAATAGCTTCGGCGAGGAAAAAGTTCGCTGTGGTGAGGGCTTCAATTTGCTTTGCCGCTATGATATCCTCAGGATTAGGAATATCCTGATTCTCTAACGTAAATACAGAGCAAGAGGATTCATTAAGTAGAACACTCATTTGGTGTCGTCCGTTTCTAGCTCACCAACATCATTAGCGAGAGAATTTTTTACAGATTTTGAATTTTATTTGCTCGAAATAAAACGAAAAAATTGTTTCGGATTAGTTTTGGCATTGGCACCAATTTCATTTTCATAATCTTTCTTATAACGTTTCAGGACCCTCTTTAAATCTCGTCTGCTAATTTTGTATTCATTTTTTGCTACGTCGTCATGCGGATGTCTCTGCTTTATCGAATGCTTTGCTTTTTTTAGTGAATGAAGGCACTGCAATTCTCCTTTCCAGTACTTGGGCTGATAGGCTGCTGTTCGCCTGTTTTTGCGCGGGATATGCTCTTGTTCGTTATTTTTAAGCGCATTCAAGAAATAGTCAAGCGATTGACTTACATCTTGCCCGAGGGTCATATTTGCTGACACCATTGACTCTCTTAAGATATCAAAATTAGCTAATCTGAAGTTAGGAACTTTTTCGCAGTTTCTTGATGTTTTCAACTCGAGCTCTATCAAAAAACGGATACAGTTGTGATCACTAGTTCCGAGTGGTTCACCTACTTCGACGTTCGTGACATGAGAGTCACATGCACTAAATAGGCGATCAAGAATGTTGCTACCTCTTGTAGGTGTCTTCACCATTTGGGTCATGAACTTATCGTCTGCAAAATCAATCAGATGTTGGCCGGTGGCTGTACATTCGTCTGATTCCCAATCAATGTCGGGGATATTGAAGTCGCCAAGCACAATACTGCGTTGTGTCGTGACAAAATCGACGAGGGTGTTGTAAAGATCGATATCATCTGCATCCTTGCTTTTAGGGGGGCGATAGACGAGAGTGATTTGACATTTTATATGTTTACCGACTACTTTGATTGAAACTGTGTCGTGCTTGTTGTTTGGAATAGTGACTTCTAATATTTGCAGAGTTTTTTCACGAGAGCTCGGGGAGGGTAGTTCGTATGCGGGCTAGAGGATGGTATTTTGTGTGGGGGCTACGGGAGGGTAGTTTGTGTGTGGGCTAGGGGTGGGTAGTTTGTGTTTGGGCTAGGGGAAGGTAGTTTGTGCGTGGGCTAGGGGAGGGTAGTGTGTGTGTGGGCTAGGGAGGGTAGTTTGTGTGTGGTTTAGGGTAGGATAGCTTGTGTGTGTTGGCTAGGGGAGGGTAGTTTCTTGCTAATTGTGGCTTAGATGTTGCTTGATCTTTGGAGGGATTTATTGCATGTACAATGCTGCCATTAGGTATGGTGTACAAGGATTGAGTGTTCAATGAATCAGATGAATTAAACATTGGGTTTATATTCATTACGTATACACATTTTTATTTATATTGAAGGATTATCAACATACCAGCGGTCATTGTCTTTTCTCCAGTGACACCCGCGCGTGTAGTTTCACGCAAAGGTAAGAGTCGTGCGTGACTGTAAGAGCGTCATCGTCTTGAATCCTTAACACAGAACATGTAATGCACTGCTATTAATAATAGTGGAAGCTGTGTGAGCGTTGCTCTGTTACCTGTGGTGGGTTGTCGGTAGTCATTTGCACATATTGGCGCAGTTAGGCTTCTCTTGGAATTATAAACCCGCGCACTGAAGCCTAAACACGCCACGGAATGAGTCCTGCACATGGAAAAAGTTCGTGCCGATCCTGTTTGCCTGCCAAGGCCTACTCAAATCTTTCGAGTGGGCCGGAGACACCATAGTCGTTTTTATAGCCCCCGAGTCAATTCAATCTCTCAAATTTACCGTTCATGCAACCGTACGCTGCGCGTAATTTGTCTTCAATCACTCGGCCATGTGGCGAGACACTTGCTCGAACTCCAATAAACGAGATGGAGGCAGTATCATTTTTCTGCAGCTGCACCTCAAACATTTCTCTCTTCATTGCTGTTGTGACTGTTTAGCTTGATTTTTTATTCGACTACCGGTTTTAGGGAAATCCGGGATAACCTGCCCACAATTGCACGCCAGCAACTACTGAATATCTGAAGAAACTGATAAGCAAAGTCACGACAGCAACGAGTAAGAAAAAAGATCGATTTGCAGTTGCCACCTTCATCCGAGGGGTTCGGTTTTTAGCTCACAGGAAAGGATCCCTTTTCAAAATTTAAATTGATTTTGTGGCATTTGACGCACTAAAACAAAGTCAAGGCGTGTTTAATCAAGTCCATTGTTTAGATAATTTAAAATGTCATGTTTTATGGAGCGTTCGATTGATCAACCACTTCATAAACACCCTGTGTATATGGATAAAGTTGCCATTACAGAGTTCTACTCACGACTCCTGCTACCTCCTGGAGTCACGACTTCTGCTAACTCCTGGGGTAACGACTCCTGCCACCTCCTGGGGTTACTACTCCTGCTGCCTCCTGGGGTCACGACTCCTGCTACCTCCTGGGTTTATGACTTCTGCTACCTTCTGGGGTCACGACTTCTGCTACCTCCTGGGGTCACAACTCTTGCTGCCTCCTGGGGTCACTATTCCTCGTCGCCAGGACACCATTCTGCGCACCTCTTGTTGCCATCAAGTTCGTCGTCAGGGCCCCATTCGCACCGCACCTCTTGTTGCCCTCAAGGTCGTCGTCAGGACCCTATTCGCCGTACCTCTTGTTGCCCTCAATTTCTTTGTCAGAACCCCGTTTGTCGCGCGTCTTGTTGTCCTTAAATTCATCGTCTGGACGCTATTCGTCGCACCACTTGTGGCCCTGAAACCCCCCTGTCTCCACTACGAAGGTTCTGTCTGTGCTATAAGATATCTTATATATAAGGTCACTAAGCTCGACCTCACTCAGCACAAAACTTTTACTTCTTAAGAACCCAAAGTTTGTATGATAATAAGGCCAGTCTGGCTCCACCTCAGACCTTGCCATCTTATACAAAAAAAAATCATTGTTTGCTGTATGAGAAAATTAGCTGAGGCAAAAAAAAATTTTTTGACAACAGCAAAAGCTCTCACATGAAAAATAAAAAAATACGGACAGATCGGATAGAAATGTATTGTTGATGAGATCAAGTGGACTTGAGACCGGGGGCTCTCAGCTACTTTACGAATGGGAAAAGCCCGATTTTGAAATGCGGTCAACCATTTTCCTTTCAGTCTTCTTCCGAATGAAGCAAGTGCATTTATTTACAATTTTTTTTTTCTAGTTATATGAACATCATAAAATGCTGCAAGTTGAATCATTGTTACTCAGATTTTGATTTGATTTGAGCCTCATTTTTACCGGAGCGTTTTTCAGATAACATAGTAGGAAAATCACAAGATCAAGACCCCGGTATTGAAACATTTTGGTAACTAGCTGTTCTCAACATTTGTTTCATCGAAGTGCTGTATTTGTTTAGCTCACATTAATCGCACCAACCACTCACATTAATAGCATCAACCTCTCACATTAATCGCACCAACCACTAACATTAATCGCACCAACCACTCACATTAATCGCACCAACCTCTCACATTACTCGCACCAACCACTAACATTAATTGCACCAACCTTTCACATTAATCGCACCACCCTATCACAATAATCGCACCAGCCTCCAACATTAATTGCACCAACCTCTCACATTGTTCGCACCAACTTCTAGCATTAATTGCACCAACCTTTCACATTATTCCTACCACCCTCTCACATTAATCGCACCAACCTCTCACATTAATCGCACCAACCTCTAACATTATTTGCACCAACCTTTCACATTAATCGCACCAACCTTTCACATTAATCGCACCAACCTCTCACATTAATCGCACCAACCTCTCACCTTAATTGCACCAATCTCTCATATTAATTACACCAACCTCTCACAATAATTACAACAACCTCTCACATTATCTGCAATTTCATCAACGACTGCTTATGAATGGAGCCAAACGCAACCAATATCTGACGGTACTAATGTGATACATTGGAAAGTGCAGGAAACTATGTCGAGTGATGATATCACGCAGCTTTGCATTTAACGCGCCTCTGCGATTAGCAAACAAATTTTGAATATATGCAAATTGACCTACAGATTGAAAACTAGATGAATTACATTGCAACGAAGAGGCAACAAAAACAGCCTCCACGCAATAAAATTCGGGCGCGAAAACCAGAAAGTTAATACAGCAAAAATATGTTGATGATGCAGTAGTAAAATTTATTTAGAACATCAATATTGCCCGTCTCGATTGAACAATTTTTATATATTGATGAATTTTCGCTTAAAATCCGTACACTATCTGTCTAAATCACTGAAGTCATTGAGCTTTCGAAAATGTAATAACTTGCACAGTATAAAACAAGCAATGAGTTGAATAATCATATCTGTTATTCCTACTGTTTGAAGTGTAGCATGACGCTTCTCACGCGATGCCATGCTTCGCTCCTAGAGGCCAGACCTTCTCTCAACGGGGGGCCGTTGAGCGCTCTTTTCTTTATTTGTATCCTTCATGACCCTACATGCAGGACTCGGGTCGTTGAGCGTCCGCTGCATTTATTGGATTTGGATTTGATTTGAGCTTCACTTCCACCGGGGCCTCAACGTGAGTCATAATAGGCTCCCCCGTAGGGCGCGACCGTCATTGATTAAGGTAAGTTTGCACTGCCTCGCGTGTGAAAATATTAGTCTTGTCAGGATGAAATCAAGTAAATAATTCAATTGTGGCATATTCGCATACTAGCGCGTACAAGAGAGTAAAGAGTTAACGCGTATCTTCGTAAATGTATTGTTATCTCTGTGCGTAGGGAGGGGGGGGGGGAAGACCGCCTCACTTGCCCAGGTGTTCGGGGCTTAGACGGCTTCGTTTAGTTCGGTGTGTTTTCCGAAGCGATAAGCTTTTTACGGTAGGTTGGGTCAGTGAGTAGGCTTTGTAGGTTGCACGGAGGATTTAAGAACGCTCGTCGGGCTGCCGCGAGTGCGTTGCAATCCATCAGTGAGTGTTTCACGCTGATAGCCACTTAGTGGCAACAGGGGCAAGGTGGCGCGTTTGGTCCTATGCCGACGTCCATCAGGTGGTTGTGAGTTATCCACGTGTGTCCCGTGCACAAGTGGTAGATGAACACTTGGTCTTTTCTGTTAATGAACTTTGTTTCCCATTCTCCGACTGAGGGTTTGACTGCAAGCATTTTTTTCCCCTCTGTTGCCACATTTCATCACATCGAGATGTTATATGGAAGTTGATTATAAGGAACCGGTGCCGGTAATGTATTGCGAAAAACTGTTTTGGTTAGTAGATGCCAGTTTAGCAAGCGAGTTTGCAAGTTCGTTTCCTCTTATTCCCGCGTGTTCGTGGATCCAGCAGTATTCAACTGCCTGACCCTTCTAGGCCATCACAAGGAGATCGTGCTGCATTTTACGTAGAACGGGATGTTTGTAGCGCAGTGTTTTAAGCTGGGTGAGGGTAATAAGACTGTCTCTGAATACGACGTATTTGGGAAAGCGATGTGTTATTGCAATAGAGACGGCTAGTTCGAGTGCGTGGAGCTCCGCAGAGAACACGTATGCCTCTTGTGGGAGGGTGGCCGAGAGTGGGATGTCCCCGCACACAGCGGCGGCTCCCACTCCGTCCGCGGTTTTGGAGTCGTCAGTTTATATATATCGGTGCTTTAAATATTCTTCCTCAAGTAGTCTTAGGAATTCCTGTCGGTACGCGTTGGTTGAAGTAATTGCTTCAGGGTACACTTGCAGGTCTAGGTTGACCGGTGGTGGGTTGATCATCCGTGTTGGTGTGTTAATTTGAAAGATTCGGTAGGAAAATGAAGGCTTAATAGCTTTACGATTGATGTTTAGCGAAGTCAGCTGGTTATCCACGAGTATGGCAAACGGTGGGCATATATTATTTTTTGCCGTGTAAACGCGCGTATCGGATATGTTGATGATGTGGCTAATTGCCGGGTTGTTGATTAGACTTCTAGTCCTAAAATAGTATTGTAGCGAAAGTTTGTCTCACCGGAGCGGAAGTGGAAGTTCGTTAGCGAGCACGTTAAGGAATTCGATTGGGGTGGAACGGAACGCGCCAGGTGTGATACGCAAAGCATTGTTTGCGATGGTCGAGAGAGGGTCGAGAGTAGTTTTGGCTGCGGAACCCTAGACAAAGGCTCCGTAGTCCATGCCCGATCGTATTATTGGTCTGAACAACTTCATTCCGGTGTCCATGTCGGCACCGAACTTAAGGGATGTTACCAATTGGATAAGTCCCGTCGTCCTTTTGCAGCGAGTTGCCAGGGCTACGATGTGGGGTCGCCAACGTGAGTTTAGGTACCCACACACGACCCAGGAATTTTATCGTTTCTTCGTATACTAGAGGGGTGTTGTGCAGCATTAGGGCTGGTTTCAGGTGTTCACCGGGCACAAGGGTAAAATGCATGCTTTTAGTATTATAGGGCGAGAGTCGGAATCCGCTTAGGGATGACCATTTCCGGACTAGGTTTAGGCACTCCTGGAGTTCATGGTGAATTGTTATGATCCTAGGGTGTCTGTAGCTTATTTGTCGATTGCCCATGTATAGTGATGAGAGCAGAATTCCATCTCGGGGAAGAATGTCGGATCGCTATCCCTGGCACTAATTTTTTTTATAGCTAACGTCAGATCAGCCCCTTTCATTTCCGCCAACTGCCTTATCAGCCACAAGTTGTTCCGACTACCTACCTACGGTACCATTTTTTACAGCGAACATTCATGGCGTTCTTCAGTCACACCAGCCACTGTCATATCTGCCAGTGACACTCTTCCTAAACTCTGTTTCAGCCCACGTCAGAATCAGCCACGAGGCGTACCATTTTACTGGTTATCACTTTAACGAAACTTTTCCTACCCAACCTAACCTAACCTAGGGTACGTGTTTCTAACCCGCGGGGCAAAGGTACGTATTTCTAACCCGCGGGGCAAACATACGTATTCTTCTACGGTACGTAATGCATTTTTTTAGTTTTTTTTTTTAAGTTTCATTAAAGTGATAATCAGTAGGTTGGTACGCCTGTTTAGGTGTAAAGGCAGTGGCAGATATGACAGTGGCAGATTTTGAAGTGGCGGAAAATGCGTGTGGGCTGAAACATCGTTTTGGTCGAAAGCACGTGTGATGAATTTTTTTTAGCGGTTATGACAGTGTCCGGCCATGACAGTGAGGTGAAGTGAAGTGACGATAGTGCGCGTGTGCGGAATAATTTTTGCGCAAACGCTGGGCTCCCAGAATGTCGGCTAACTGATCGATTTTGAGGATAAAAAGAGTGACACTGTGGATGATTCCCTGGGGGACGCCCATTTTTTGCGAATAATACGGAGACTGAGTGTCACCAACTTTGACCCTGAAGGTGCAGTTTTGTAGAAATTGGTGAATAAAACTTGGTAGGCGACCTCTCAAACCTTAACCGTGGAGATCCTTCATGATCCGGTTTTCCACGTAATGTCGTATGCTTTTTCAACCTCAAAATATATGGAAACCACATGTTCTCTGCGAAAAAAGGTCTGTCTAATGTCTGATTCTAGTCGTACGAGGTGGTCTGTTGTGGAGTGGCGCTTACGGCCACCGCACTGGATGTTGTTAAGGCCTGCATGCATTTCAAGGTAGTCGACTAGGCGTGAGTGTTTCATTGTTTCCAAGTCTTATATAGGACGCTAGTTAGGGCAATGGGACGATAGTTATGCGGGTCGCTGTGACATTTTCCGGGTTTGGGTATCGGGATGATTACGGATTCTCGACATTGATTGGGAAAGAATGAAATTGAATACACCGTATTGAACACATTTAGTAGGTGCTGGAGAGCGTTGTCAGGAAGGTGTTTGATCATATTGATGTGCACTCGGTCCGGCCCGGGTGAGGTTTCACGAGTGTGGTCGATAGCATACTGTAGTTCATGTAGGGAGAAAGGTTTGTTGTAGAATTATTCATTTGCGGAAGTGAAGTCAATATGCTCACTTTCTTTTAGGATCTTTTCCCGTTGGAAAAAATAATATAATTGGTTGATTGCGATATTTGGCTGAAAATCTGAGCTAGTTTGTCCGCGATGTGCGCGTATGAAAAATAGAGTGTCTTCGTACGACAATATGTGAATAGGTCGCTTGGGGCGACCTGGATGCTTCTGATTTCTTCCCCCACTTGGGAAAGAGGGGTGTTCCGATTGATTGTGTTAACTAATTGGGTCCAGCTTTCTCGCTTCTTCTCCACGCTAAGTTTGCGGAACACGGCAGTTTCCCTTTTCCAGGCTACCCGGTTCCTGAGGGAACGTGCACGGCGGAAGGCCCCGTACATCCTTTCATGCTGGTTCATTGCTTCTTGTACCTCCGGGCACCACCAAGGTTTTGGGAAAAAGGTTGAAGGTAAATATCGGGGAATGCATGCGACAACTGCACTTTGGAATTTCTCGTATGGATGTATGACAAGGTCACGCTCTGCAATGTCTTCGGGAAGGCCCTCCACATGGTCCCATGCGACTGGTGTCGGGATCGTTTGGTCGGTTAGTAATGAGCGATATGATCACTGGGTTGTGATCACTGTCATGTGTTGAAGGCAGCAACGCACAAACAAGTTGAGGTGCTAAAGGGGGGAGTAGATTGATAAATTGACGGCGGTTTCACTTGCGAGGGTGATCCGAGTGAGTTTTTCGTCGTTGAGAAGGACCAGGTTGTGAGTGTGTATGGTGTTGGCCATTATATCTCCTCTCGGGTTTGTTCCCACGCATCCCCACACTTCGTGGTAGCTGCTGAAGTCTCCAAGGGGAAGAACGGGATGATGCAGTTGGTTAAGCAGATCGGTCATTAGTGCCTCCGTGAGGTCGTGGCTTCGTGGCGAGTAGATAGATACCACTGTAATTGGTCTTGAAATACATCTCTTCACTGCGACAGCTTGAAGTTCTGTTTCCAGAAGGAGAAGGTGATGAGGTATGCTTTGATGGATCATAAGTGCCACTCCGTCGTGGGCAGTCACATTATTGTGACCTTCGTGACGGTGTATGACATATTGAGGGATTGTGAAGGTGGCTGTGTCACGGAGTTTGATCACCTGGAGGCCTACCACCAAAGGTTTATGAATGGAGATTAGCGATAATAATTCACCTTTCTTGTTTCTAAGTCCGTGGCGATTCCACTGAAGTATTGTACTGTTCACTTCGGATATGTTTCACGCTCAGATCTTGAAGGTCCTGAGCGGTCGCGTGGTTTGTAGGAACTCTCGTGCTGTACGTGTCTATAGGGCGCAGGTGTCCCAGATCGAGAGCGTTCGCAAAAGCATCCGCTTTCTGTGGAACATGATATCCTAGACTCACTGCGTTCTCGGCTGTGAGTGCTTTTGTAGGAGGGGGAAAATGAGGGAGTACGATCTTTGTGTTTGCTCCTTGAGCGAGTGCGTTTCTCTTCTATGGATTTTTTTTAAACATTATGATGGGCTGAGTAGTTGTCATTGGGATGTTTGAGTCGAGTGCGGTGCATGGTCAATCATTGATTTCGGGTATCAGTTCTTCGGTGTAGATTTTCAACGCGTCCTCGCGCAGGCGATGGTCGTTCTCACTTGAGAGATGTTCTGGTGTTGGGCATGTTAGCTGATGGTTGTATACCTCACTCAGGTTTTCGCTGGGTGTGGTCGCAGTTGAGACGGTCAGTAGTCGTTCAACGCACTAATGGGCTGAGTCGTTCAACGCACTGATGGGCAGTGGTTCGTGGGATGCTGCTAATCTTTTTGTTTCGTTGCGAGCGAGCGTCGTGTATCCCGCGGTCGTCGTCGTAGGAAATTTCGTTTCTTCGCCTTTTGGTTTTCGAGTTAGTGGACCTCTCTTCGTGGTCCACTGGGGCAGCATTCATCTCAGCGCTCTCCTAGGCACTGGTGGATTCATTGCTTGCTGCGTCCGCCTCTATTACGAGTGCAGTCGCTGGGCTGGTTGTGCTAATGTTAGTACTGGGGAGGTGTGCTGGGGTCATGGTAATTAATAGGTTGTGTTGCCGGTACATTTGTATCGTATGAGGGGGTAATCTTAGTTGTAGATTTAACTGCTTTGGCGTAATTTAAATTACGGCAGTTTATATGGCTTGTTTTTGTTTTGGTTCATGTACTTTGGGCAGTGGCAGTCGCCTGCCTTATGGAGGCATCGGCAGTGGTAGCATTCAGATTGGCGGGCTGTGCAGTCCTTTCGGTCATGCTCGCCGGCGCACCTCTTACAGCGTTGGGATATGTGTGACTGAGTATTTGATGATGTGGCCGTATTCCATACATTGCAGGCCATATCGCCACTAGGTAAGTTTTTGTTTTCCCCTGTTCGCCAGGGATTACTATGAATTCTGGTGTGTCGCGCCCCGAGAAAGTGATTTGATATGCGGTGGTGTGAGTGTTCCGTGATTTGATCCACTTTGCTAGAAAAACGTTGGTGAATCCGTAATCCATAGCAAAACCTGCTGCAAACGCTCTTAGGTCAGTTTCAGGAGTGCAGTTGGAAGTGTATAGAATTCGTCTTGTAACGTTGAAGAACGGATATATTTCGACAGTTATTTTGTGTTTGTCTATATTGTTAATCCTTTGTTCAGCGTGCTTTGCTCGATATTTAAGACGTGGGCCAGATACTTCTTTCCCTGTCGGTTCAATTTCATCGGTCTGCCTCCCAGTTGTTTGGAGAGCAAGTTCATCATGGTAAATGGGTTCATTGAGGGGGCAACTTTGTTTGCACCGCTATCTACAAGCGTTATGAGGAAGTGGGTGGGAAATGATGCTGATCTTCTCTCCTGGATGGGAGGGTCAGCCTGGGGGGAGTCGGGCCTCTCGCCGCCCGACTTTGTGCTCCGTTTGGTATTGCAGGATCTCCCTTTCAATCTTGTCCTGAGGGCAGGCTCCGTTTACCGAAGGGTGGCCGTTTACTTTGCAGTAAGAGCAGTGAGATTCTTCGGATGGGCACGACAGGGGATCTTCCCATTTATCGTGGTCGTCTTGGGAACAGTGTGAGCATCTTTGCTTACCGTGACAATCTCTGCTTATGTATCCGTATTTCTGGCATACATAGCATCGCATTGGACGTCTTTCGAAGGGTGTAACATTGGTTTTGGCGTCAAAAAAAGAAATGTCGATGTAGTTAGGTGGGGTGGGGCAATTGAATTTAATCAGAAGGACTGGGTGGTGTCTCTTTTAAATTTGATTTTTATTGCGATTTTCGCTTCAACTATACATTCCTCGTATTGGATGAGTCCGGTGATGAACTCGTCTGCTCCATAACTCGGGAGACCCTCGATGTAAATCAGGGCTGAACTAATTGAAAAAGTTGGGTGTGGTATGATTTTGAAAGGTTTTCGTACATGCTGTTTTTGTGTGAGTATAGTGTCACTTTGAAGTTTAGTATCTGTTTTAATGGTGAAGCTATCGTCAATGCTTTCGGTGATGTTGAGAATTGGACGGCCAGTCATGGAGCCCAGTTCTTCTCGTAGTTTATAAGGGCAAATATCCGGTCTGTCATAGACATGGAATATCATTTTCAAGTGCTCGAGGAATTTAGGGCTGTTGTTGAATAGGTTGTGGTAATCAAATCGAGTGTATTGTCTCCTCTTTACATTTCTTGGTGTTTGGGCGTTTTGAGTTTCGTCTGGAAGGAGAGCGATGTTATTAGAGAGGTCAGAGGCGGAAGCACACGAGCATGTTACGGGTTCAATGACCTCAATTATCTTCATCAGCTCATCCTGTCGGGTATTCATAGTTGCAAAAAGGTTCTCAAGTTTAGTAAGGGGTCCACCTACTCCACTGGAGGGCGCCGAGCAGTCCTCAGTCTTCAGCTCGGAAAGCCCATCATTTAGCTTATCTTGCCTCGGACATTCTGCATTCCGATTTTATTCGCGTCCAGCTTCGAGAAGCATTCATTTGTGTCATCGACTACGACCTGAGTAAGGTTTCCTGTCTATGAAGAACTTATGAGGGGTTCGTCGTTCTTTTTCGCAGACAGGTTTGAGTGCGACGCTCTGGAGGGGCCGCAAGCACCTCTCCGATGGGGCATGATCATGCCCATTATTTGATCAACGGCTTCTACCCGTGGTTCTGGGTACTTAAGGTGGGGCTTTCGATACATTCATTGCTATTGTGTATACGAATATAAACAATAACTTAATCATTAAATTTACTCCTATAATATATTTTTTTTTTTACGATTTTTGTTTTATAACCTTTTTATAAACATTGGTTTCGATTCTAAATTCACAAACGCCGGTGTCAGTGGGGGTTCACCTCTTTGTGCACCATAGGGGAGGGGAGGTAGCTACAAACTGAAAGGAGGGACGGTGGAGGGATCTTTTAAATCAAAATATATTTACACAAAAAAATACAAATAAAATTTGGTGGTTAACGAGGACGCTGCGGGGAGGCGGGTGACCCTGGGATACCCCCAGGGGGTATTCTTCAGAGATGCGGTACCGATTTCACTCTAAAGAGATGGTGTTCGATCTCTCCAAGTTGAAAACTTTAGCCTTTACTAGAAGATATTCGGTCTCGAAGCGATGCTCGTCTTAGAGCGGTGACCGGCTCTTATTTTGCTACGGCAAAAAAAACGAAGCTTCTATATACTGGAAACTTGAAAAACTTTGGAGCTTAGACGCGAAGAACAGTGTGCGATGTCAATTTCTCGGTTTATTGTCCGTTATTTGTTACGAAACTGCCTTTGCGCAAAGCTTTTATTGGAATGTTTACTTTCTGTTTATCTTTAGCTTGTTTAGTTAGCTGAAATGGCTTAGTTTCCGAGGAACTGCACCCCAGCTGCAGTGAAATTAATAATCACAATTACGTTGACGTTATTGAAAATGTCGTGTTCATATGTTATGGTTGTTGTGGTTGTTTGTTTAATGTAAGCATTTTCAAGCGTTTGATAACCAGTTAGATTAAATTATTCATTTTCAAAATTAGATAGCCACCATAAACATATTTAATTCCATCATTTATTGTAATTTGTTTCAATTTTCGCGAGCCCATGTTATGAAGATTCAGATAAAACTCTCTCTCACTCTCTCTCTCTCTCAAA
>SDVV010008968.1:0-16944 GCA_016164225.1 Gammarus roeselii
ATGGTTGTGAATGGTTGATTTTGACGCTGCTCTGATGTGCTTTCCCGCCCTTGGCATCCCGCTGTCGGGATGGTCGTGGGTGGGGGGGGCCCGGCCATTATGACGCGGCGGGGGTAAACCAGTGAAAACTGTGGGCCCTGCTACTGACGACGGTTCCTCGGTACATTCGGGACCCAGAGTGTAAATTGAGGGGCTACCGGCCGGACCCTTTAGCACAAAAGGGCTAAGTGGTGTGAATGTGAGCGTGTGAGGGTGTGAGGTGCGCCTTGCCGTCGGCCACCCCCCTTTCTGGGGGATGCGGCCTAGTGTCTGTATCTGTATCTGTAAAAAAATATTCTGCCTACTGTTATCTTTCTTGCATTTTTTCATGGCCACCCTACCAATGCTTACCGACGGATTCTTTGTACTGTCCATGCCTTCACGTAGGTCGACGTCCTTTTTTGTTTGGCGGAGCCGCTTGTTGTCCTCGATCCGGGGCCACTCGTCCTCAGCTTGAGAGAGTGCGTTGAAGCGATTCCTCACCTCCGTCACTTGTGGCTCACTGTAAATCCTGGTTGAGGGTCTGCTCCGAATCTTCTTCACGGTAAAAATAGTCCCTCGTTTTTTTTTCTTTGGGTGGTGTGCAATAGTCCGCTACGGAGATGTGATTTGCTTTATTTCTTGAGGTGTTGTAGGCTTTAGATCTGCATGCTTTTGTGACATGCCCCACTTTTCCACACTTGTTGCACTTTAATTCGAGTGCAAAACACTCTTTCGCCAGGTGCTTTCCTTTGGCCGTACACCTTATGCAGACGTAAGAGTCGTTTACTTGCGTTGTCGGCTTGTCGTTTCCGTAGGTTTTATTGAATATTTTTAATTGTTGGCCCCGCCTTGGTGAATTTGAGCAGCGGTCCGACCTTGGTGAGTGCCGGGGCTTATTTTGGTATACTCTTTCCCCTGAGCGTACCGGGACGATGTCTTCTACGTCCACCAATATTTGTTCGAGTGTCTTTGCTCTTGTCACGGTGTCGTCGAAGCTTTTCTCTTCGCACTCCGTGATCAATGCTGTGATCAACTTGCTGGATTGAAATCCGGCTATAAATTGATCACGAAGTAGTCTGCTTCTGCAACATTATTCGTACTTGCACTTGCTCCCCAACTCGTTGAGAGTTCGAGCGTAACTCTCGATCGTCTCGCCGTCCCGTTGCTTCCTCCTGATGAACTGTACTGACGCTCCGATTGTGGATTTCTGCGTCGTGCATATTGTTGTTAGAGTTGCCACCAACTCGTCGTATGTAGCCACTTTTATGCTCTTCGGCTTTATCTTTTGCTGAATTTGTGTGATCACGCTTCTTGCTAAACATGATCCCAGCATTGACGCCTTTTCTCGCTCGTCGTCCTTCAATGCTGTCAGGGCTCTGTAGTTTTGGAATTCAAAACAAGCCAAGAAGTCTTCGATGCCTTCCGTAGCAGGGTCGAACATTTTCTGTGCATTGTCGTGAGACATTTTTAATGTTAGCACTTTATGCGTTT
Organism: Gammarus roeselii; assembly: GCA_016164225.1. Classification (NCBI taxonomy): domain Eukaryota; kingdom Metazoa; phylum Arthropoda; class Malacostraca; order Amphipoda; family Gammaridae; genus Gammarus; species Gammarus roeselii. The sequence goes on from SDVV010008968.1 coordinate 1,513, forward strand.
TCCCAAATAAATTACACTGAATTCTTCACCTCGTCGCTAGTGTTGTCTTATCGATATCGAAGGCTGAGGACTTCTAGATAAAATAGGGTGGAATTATATATCTGATTTATTTGCAAATATACAATTTATACAAGTCGAGAAAATATGAATTTAAGTTAGGTATAGAAGGAGCAAGCACAGGCAAGCGACCAGTCGGTATCGGGGTCGAGTCAACACTGACTCTCTCATACTATCCCTCGCTGCTCCATCCATTACACTTCTGTCACAAGCGTGGCCCATGACGTAATTGTCCCTGTACTGGGTGTCATCTTAATTGCTGTATGCACCCAAATGATTTCCAGTTCGCTTCAGATCAGCTTGTTTACTGCTCATAAGTTCTCAAATTATAAATTACCTTGTCAGACTATACTACCCGACCTTCTGGCCAGCGCATATCTAATGTAATAGGGATTTATTGATGAGCGTCCACTCGCCGGAAATCTCCATTATTACGAATTGACATTGCCCAAGTATGGGGACATGACATCAAGTTTGAGACAAGCGTGCTTTAAATACCTTCTATGTCCCTTTCCCGCATGAGTATGTATGCAAAAAACAATGTTGGAGAGGTTTAGTATAGAGCCACCTATCAGTGAATATCCCCGGGGTCGCATCTCAACCTGACAGCCACCCGCATGTAATCAAACATTATTCCTATTATTATCGGGATCTTCCTGCACATGCCGTATTCTGTCCTATCTTTCTTCAAGTGGAGATAGTCTGTATCCCTCATTGTTACATACTGCCTCCAGGAAGGGATTATTTGAGTTTTCAATTCGTTCTTGGAGGATGTATGCACTGTTTCTTGTTCGTACTTTCAGACAATCTACATCATATTCTGCAAATACTAGGCTAGCACTCGTTCTTCTAGGGGACACCCTCCAGTCTCCAGAATATGTCATTGTATGCTACTTACAGTTTGCTCATAGTACCCCTTGTAAATTTACACCACATCAAGTTACAGTATATAGGATAACAGTACGTTTTAAAAAGCTATAGCTTAACATCCGTTGTACAAAAGTTGAATTTTCTTATTAGTTGGTTGCCAACCGCATTTAACTTCCGGTGTTGTTTATTGATTTTTTCATTATCACACCGATTAATTGTTATTAAATGCCCCAAGTAAGGGAAACTGTCCTCATACTCCAGCGGGGTCCCGCTAAGTACCCCGTCCGTTTCCTTACTGGAACCTCCGGTTATGTGGTTTCACTAGCATACACACTGATTTACTGGTATTGTAGTCGATGTCTAATTTCGCGGCCTCAGTCTCGCATATATTTAGCATCGTCTGAATAGCATCAGCATGCATAGAAGGACCATGTCGTCTGCATAGCTAATCGCGTTAACATCGCATCCGTCAATGTGACACCCAACACGGCTAAGAGATAGTCGGTCATGTAAGCTATCTAGGTACACATTGAAAAGGAGAGGCGAGAGTAGGCCCCCTTCCCTTATACCATTAGTTGTTCGAAACGTATTTGATAATGTGCTTCCCCATCGTATTATACATTCCTGCTGCTGGTACCAGTACTTTAGTAGCTTAACAATGTGAATTGTCGCCCCTCTTTCAATAAGTTTTTTTAACAGTGTCCAGTGATTGACACGATCAAATGCTTTTTTTAGCATTCAAAAGCAAAGGTACATAGGTGACCCTCCACTGTCTGCTTTAATGTGAAGATAGCCATTTCCGTCCCATGCTGAGGCTTGAACCCAAATTAGTTGGGCGTTGTTTTCAGACAATCGCCAAGCCTGTTTCTAATAACTATTTCTTGTAACTTTGATGTAGCAGTAGCAATTGATATTGGTCTGTGGTTACCTTTATCGTTCGAATATTTTGTCTTCGATTTTATGATTGGTTTTACAACAACATCCATCAGTAACTTAGGAATGTAATTAAGTTTAAGGCAGTTAGCGAAGAAAATAGACATGACATGAAGTAGCTAAACAGGACCATACTTGAATACTTCCGCAGGTACACCATCCTTTCCCACAGCTTTGCCATTTTTTAATTTCTTGACAGCGGTCCTAAGTGCCCACAAATACACATCATCAATTATGTGCCGCGAGTCGTTTCCTCTAACGCAGTGATGTTGGCAAATTTTCTGTCTCTGTCCCGCTGGACAGTTAGGTTTGACACGCGGTGTCTTCGTCTGCCGCCTGCGTTGTCCTTAGACTGAGCGCTGGATGTCGTGCTTGTCCTACCGCTTGGCTTGCTGCTGTGAGCGGTGGTCTGCTGTCAGGAAGCGTTTCTACCTGCTTTCGGCTGAATGACTATCTGCAAGGGCAATGCGTGCCGCGTGTGTGACCGCACCGCACGCTACTCTATGCGCTGGCTACCTGCCTACACCGTGTTTACGCGTTGCCAAACTGCTGGTGCTGCGTTGCCGCGCTGCCGTCCAGTTCAACGCTTTGAACTTGACTGAATTTGAGCAGTGTGGCCGGCATCAACCTTATTTGAAGTCGTGCAGTGGCCTTCTGCTGCGTTATTGTGATATTTTGCGCTAGGCAGCTGCCGCGGCATTCGTGCATGTAATTATATAAAAATTAAACCGAGACATGTAATTTAAAGACCCATAAGGGGCAGATAATTAAAAAAAATATATACAAAATATTATAGGTTTCCTATCGGAAATGAACACACAAATGTACCTGACTATCAGCCCAATGCAGTTTAACGAAGCTGTGCATGTTCTCCGTGAAATTGAATGCAATGACAAAAGGCATGCAATTCGTGGATTTGCTGTTTTCTAGCACATGTGGAATGGAAATTTCAGAGTTTTTTCTGCACACATTCTATTTAACATGTTGACACTGACGACCACTGATATAGATGTGAATTATATCAACAAGAATTTTTCCTCGACTAAGGGAAATAATTCGATATTCGAGTGGGTTGTTGAGAACTGTGTGGGTTTTTGACCGACGTTAGCTGTGTGCTATGTTGCCACGCTGCCACTAGTGCTGTATTGCCGCTGTGCTCGCTGCTCTGTGCGCTGCCGTCACAGTTCAATGCTTTGAACTTGACTGAGTATGAGCAGCGTGACCCACATCAACCTTATTTAAAAGTCGTGCATTGGCCTTCTGCTGCGTTATTTTTGATTGCGCTGCGCAGCTGTTGCGGGGTGCGTGTGGTAATCTTGAAGTTGAACACACACACACACACACATGAATGTTATGAGTCATCACTGGAATGATCATGTCTACTGGGCAGACGTGGAGTGCAATGATGACATGAATGATTCCTGTAGCATGGTTTTATTTACCACTGTATTTAACACTTGGGATGCATGGGAATAACCGTTCTCATTGGATATTTGTCGTCAAGGTTATTTTGCATTATTATTAATTCATTAGACTTAAGTCTCACGTGGCTTGTGGATTCAATGAATTATACACGTAATTAAAAATGTTTGTTTCTGTTCCATTAAAGACTTGAATGCATAGAACAATGTATCTGTGTGCACGAGGTTGATTATCTACAAAAAAATGAATTATTATTTTGAATCACTGAACGCGCATTTGCCTAAAGAGTAACACATGATTTGACACGATTGCGACTCTATGCATTGTAATAGAAAATTCAAATTTTATAATTTAAGTAAAATTTAGAATTAGGTTCACTGCACACATTGGTATTCCCTGTTATGAGGTGGTTTCTGCTGTCAAACCCGTCAAATTTTCGTTGACGCCAGGGGCCGAGGTGCAGGCATCAAGGTATGCTGCGGTCCGGGCGTGGACATCTGGTTGCCTGTACTGTGGTATGCAGGCCTCTGCGTACAGTTGAGTCGCGTGGTCCAGTCACATGTTTAAGTCATAATGCCATTTCTGGGTAATTTTGGATGTTGAAAGGTTGGAATGGTGTTCATTATTGGAGCTGAAGAACTGTTTTCTTCTTAAGTTATCTCCTTAGGTCTTTTAATTGCGAATAGTTTTTGTGGGTCACCAGTTTAAGGGTATCACCTGGCTGAATTTTATGGTTTGATTATAAAGATATTGACCCAAGGAGGTGGAATTACGTGAGAATTCATTTGTAATTTTAGTTTATTGGTGAGATCTGATATAATGCAATTCAAATTGTAGCACCACACGAAAGATTGAAGCAGTCATTTTATTGGAAGAAAACAAGACATTGCAAGTTGTGATTTATTACTTTAAATGACCAATTAGATAATGTAATCACGACCACACAAAATATGGGGCGAGAATATTATCGCCACGCGTTATTTAAGCAATAAATAGCATAGTTTCCTGTCATAATGGTTGAGTGTTCGTATCGCTCTGGCTCAGGACAAGAGAGGCGACAAGGACTTGTCGCCGTGGTGAGCCTGACGGACAAGAAGAAAAAAATATAATACTATACTTAAAGTTGTTGTAGAACTTGTAGAATGCCTTAAAAAAACTAAACTTAGCTAAAACAACACGAACAACGACACTGATCAAACACAAGTGTGCAGGGTGCACTAGAATGTGAGCATTACCTTGAGAACAACCTATTGCTACCTCTGATGGAGGCTGAGTGTGGGTTAGCCTGGCGGTTGGGCCTGAGCCTCTGGCCTTGCCGACACGTGATTGGCTACAGCCAGACGGAGCAGACTGCTGATGCGGCTGCGCTAATTATTCGCTATTTCAAATGCAAAATTTGTCTCTATACTTTTCAAGCTGTAGAGATGTTGCTATTTTCAACTAAGGCTAGTAATGGGCAAAAATTATCACTATAATTTGTCTGTAATTCTTAATTTAAAAACTCTTCCTTAGTCCTGGACTTCCCTTTCTAGGCATCTGTTGGGTTGACGGGCCACATGGAGTCACAGCCCAACCGGGTGGATGAACACCCTTATTTCCCTTCAGACTCCCCTCATCTTCACCTTCACTTTCTCTCCTTTTCTACCCCATCCTGATTTGCTTGCCTTTTATTTACCTCATTTGCATCTTACGTTTAGTTCAATTTTCCTTTAACTCGTCTCAGACTCCTTCTTAACAACTCTCCTAATAGTCGTTAAACACAAACACGCACACATATACACTCACGCGCACACAGACACGCACACTCAAACATACACATACTAGTTCTAACTATTCTCCGTTCGGGTGGCAAATAGCTGCCAAGTTGCGCTCTTTCTTTCATGTAACCTGTTTCTACGACTATTCCTTCTTCTTCTTTCCATTCTTAGTGTTCTCATGCGTGAATTCCGTACACCTAGTGTATATTTCATGCATGGGATCCCCGTTTTCTGTCTCTTCTTCATCTTGCCCCTCAGCAGGGGTTGGAGCGCGATGCCCCGGCACCTTAAGGACTACTGCGGATCCTTGGGGCTCTGAAGCAGGGTAGGCAGTGTGTTATTCCTCCTTACTGCCATCCGAGGAGTGCTGGGACCATATGGCCGCCAGACCTTAGGAGTTCCTGTACCTCCTCTGGCAACCGTACATACCATAGACGTTCACCGCGTAAAGGATTTTGACTGCACAGTAGTAAACCTAACTCGAACATTAAAATAAAAATAAAAACAAAGACTAACATGGTGCAGCACTGTTTGCTGGTTTGACATTCGACGCCAGAAGGACGATGACTTCAGTGCGCTAGAAAGCCTCGTCACTCTTATCTAATCTAATCCTGGATTTAGCAATTCAAGATCCTTGTGCCGCTTCCCATATGCTGATTTGCTCGCGTCCACTCCTTCTTGTCGCTCTTGGCGCTGATTGGTGGCTCCAAAAAACCTTGTTGCTGAATGGTTCCTTGCAGTGTACGCCGGGAACTTTGAGCTGGAGTCCCGCACTGCTTGATGACAAGTTGACGTGCGGAGGGATTCCCGTCGTTGGAGGGAAAACTGTAGTTGACGTGCGGAGGGATTCTCCCTGCCAGAGGGAAAACTGCATCTACGACACATTTCCGATGGGCGTTCATACAATGGTCTAAAATAAAATACCTTAATCTTGAAAGAAAATACATTATTTACAGGAAGTGAACTGCGCGACAGCTGACGTGAGGGAAAGCAATGCAAAACTCGACTTCGCGAGCCCTTACACCGCTTACTAGCGCTAAGCGCCCTGGATCCGACCTGAACGATGATAATCCAAACGGAAAGCAATACTCGTCGAGCGCGGTCGACAGGCCATGAGTGACATAGTCTACAAAAGCGATATTGAATAAGACTTTATCAACACAAGCCTAGACCTTGACTTTCTCTAACCTTAACCCCAATGTCTGATACCCTCGTCTTTCAATGCAACATTGGAGGATATCGTGCTAACTATGCTGAACTATTAAAACTTACCCAAATCTATAATCCAATGGTAGTTAGTCTCCAGGAAACTCTCCTGGCGCTGTACAAACCATCTTTTCCCAGTGGGTATACAGCCCACTTCATCTCGACCGGGCACTGGCCTGGATTATCCGAGACTCTGGGACTCGAGGGCCCCGGGGAGCTCGGCGAACCCGGGGACTTGGGCTACTCCCCAGAACTGGTCGGGCTCCTTTGGGAACCAAGGTACCTCTGCCCCTCCTTCTCCGTTCCGCTCCCACCCTGAAATGTTTGAGTAGAATAATTGGTTATTACAGTCCAAAGGATTACTGGCGCAGAGTGGGAGAGCCGTGTCGAGGCTTGTTGAGCTGCATCGAGATCAGTTGAAACATGTTGAGACTTGTCGAGTTGGGCGCGACGAGTCAAGACTGGCCGAAAGGAGACGAGACGTGCCGAGATGAGCTGAGATGTGGGGGCTCGAGGGACCATGGGAGTTCGGGGGACTTGGGTTCCTCTCCGGGTGCCATCGGGCTCTTTTGTGACCCGATGAACCTCTGGCCTCCCCCCTGCCCTATCCCCTTTAACAATAAGTGTGATGTCAATAATCTGAGCAGCTTTTGGTCGATGTTGAACCTGCTCTTTCTTTACACTTCACGATCCACAATTTGTCTTCTTAAATAATGTTAATGTATTTGAGCGAGAGTTCCTGTAAGTGGTTTTGTGAATACGTGTTTTTCAGTCCGTGCTCGCTCGCGCGTGCGCGGACCAAATGTAATTTCTGGTGTTGACCCTTACCGCGTAACTATACACCTTGTGGTGCGTTGCGGCTGGAGCTGATCGGATCCGTGAAGCCGTGGACCTTGTTCCAATTTCGACGATACTATCTGTGCGCACTGGCGTGCCTACATATTACTTTTGAGATAATGAGAGGTTTGAGGCGGGGATTCGTTTCGTCTGAGTCTTTATCTTACCTGAATAAGGAATTCTGCTGTAACTGAACTAGACCGCGTGTCTGTAAACATTGTGTTGCGTTGCTGTCAGAGCTTATTGTGTCCGTGTAGCTATAAACCTTGTACCAATCTTGAAAATGCTACACGTGCGCACTGGCGTGCATACATATTACTCATGAAGTTCTGAATGATTGGAAGCAGAGATAAGTTTTGTCTAAAGGTTTTCCTTGTACGCACCAGGGTAAATGTTTGAACTTCGACGACATTGCTTTTCTCGCACCCCGAGGCGTGCGAGCCTACTGGAATACATGATCGTCGAGCCCTTCGGGGGAGCCTGTTATGACTCACGTTGAGGTTCCGGTAGAAATGAGGCTTAAATCAAATCAAATCAGCATGCGTCTGACACGACTGAAATTTTCAAAACGTTCCAACTTTGACAACATTGTTTTTCTCGCACCCTGTGGCGTGCGAGCCTAATGGAATCCATGATCGTCAAGTCCTACGGAGGAGCCTGTTATGACTCACGTTGAGGCTCCGGTGGAAATGGGGCTTTAATCAAATCATCAGGCTTGTTTGAGACCGAGTGACCTCTTCCTCCCCCTTTCCTCGCCGCCCTCACCCTGGAATGTTTGAGTAGAAAAACTAGTTCATATATTCTTGCGTATATTTTCTTGATCTTCCTACTTTTTCATCTTAGTCGCAGGTATTTTATGTTGGTCTTCCTTCCGCTCGTTCCTAGTCACGCAAGATTCATTTATACCCTATCAGTTGATCTACCGTCAGAAAACAGTGCGAGGGGTAGCCATTTATACTGTTTCTGATTTGATGATGCTTTGTTGTATTTATTGAAGTAACATCTCTTACGTCACGAGTGATGGTCTCCTGCTGTCGTATAAATACGTTGCATTAATATGTATAAATACGGGAAACTGAAACTTTAATACAATGCAACTCTTTATCATTCCTGAAAACGGTTAAATTATCATTGACGCGTGTGCTTTGTCAATTAGCTATTAATGTTAGCTTCTAATTATTAGCACGGATAAATTTACCTGTTGAAGTAAAACTGAAAGGGGAGCCCTGCAGCCGGAGCTTAGAATAGTGCTACCGCAACCCCTGCGTGTTGTATGAGGCGACTAATAAGGGGCGGGGCGAGGGGGCCAGGAATCCCCTCTTTGGTAATTTTTTTCCCTAAAAGACGGCATGTGCGTTGTAGCTGGGGCGTTAGAATCTTGTTACCGTATCCACAGCGTGTCGTAGAAGACGACTAGAAGGGCGCCCCGTAGCCGGTAGTAGAATCGTGCTACCGTAACTTCTGCGTGTCGTATAAGGCGACTAAAAAGGGCGGAGCGAAGGGCTGGGAATCCCGTTCTCTGTAAAACCTTTCCTCAGAGATGGCAAGACTAGCGAGGGGAGGAGAGGCTCACGCCTCTTCGAACCCTATTGTTAGGGTCGCTGAATGTGCGTAGCTGTAGTACAAATGATTTAAAGAGGAGGGAGATTGGTGAGATATTTGTGAAGAGGAAGTTTGATGTGTTGGCGCTGAGTGAGACAAAATTGAAAGGTAAGGGAGAATGTGAGTTTGGTGTGGTACGTGGAAGAAAGTCTGGTGAGGAGGAAGGTAGGGCACGAGAAGGTGTGGTCTTGATATTGAGTGATCGGTTGGCTAGTAGCGCTACCGAATGGAAGGAGGTGTCCACAAGATTGATGTGTGTGAAAGTTAAGTTAGGCGTAGAAAGATGGGCATTTGTGAGTGCTTACGGTCCTGGCAGCGAGGGGAGTGAAAAGGAGAGGGAGCAATTCTGGACTGACCTGAGTGAGTGTATTGAGAGTTTTTGAAGGTCATTTCAATGTAGTTGTACTAGGTGACCTTAATGCGAGAGTTGGAGATGTAGTGGTGGAGAATGCGATAGGAAAGTATGGCGTTCCCGGTAAAAATGACAGAAAAGAAAACCTGATAGGTCTGTGTATGGAGCAGGAGTTGGTGGCCGGGAACAGTTTGTTCAAGAAGCGAGATATACACAAGTACACATGGGTAAGGATGGCTCATGGTGCAGTGGTGTAGAGAGCACTGATGGATTTTGTGCTGATATTGAGGAGATTGGTGGGGAGGCTGTTGGATGTGCGGATGTTGAGAGGGGAGGGTGGAGGATTGTCTAACCATCTGCTGGTAGAAGGTAGATTAAGAGTGGAGCAGAAGTGGAAGGGCAACAAACGAGTGGGAGAAGGAAGAGAAGTAGTGAAAGTGAGTGGTCTGAATGCGAGAAGTAGAGCCGAGGAGTTCCAGCAGGCGTTGAGGGAAGAATATGTAACTTATTAGGTATGGCTGAGTTTTTAGCCTAAAGTCTACGTAACGCTTGACCGGGGGGGGGATAGTAATGAGGTGCAGAAAAATTATATTTTACTCTGATAGAAACAATGAAAAAGTACTGTTCTTCCATAGACATGATAGTCAAGAAGAAAACATGGGGGGATTTGTACGGTATGACCTTATAGCATTAACCATCAATAATCTCTACCTAATTTAAAGTCGGCTAGGATTATTATAGCCTAGATAAAAATACACCTACACCTTAGTACAATGTCAGTTTATCAGCAAGGGTCTCCTGTCTGACTGGAAGGTTCTTTTCCCAGTCATGGTGATTGCCAAGGCTCGACAGGAGAGCGGGTGGACGGGGCTTCCACCGCGGATGAGCATTGGAGTAGAGACAAAAAAATAGGGACACTTTACTTACAGTTTGGGTAGAACTTGTAGAATGCCTTACAAACTAAACTCAAATAAGGAAGCACGCTCAATTTTCTGCGACTTTGCATAGTCGACATTTACATTGGTGGAACTGCAATTATTACCTTGTGGAATGGCGTTAGACGAGAGAGTGAAGGGGCAGACCGGGCCATAGCGATTCTGCCAATTAGAGTGCACCACAGATGGCTACACTAAAGGTGCCAGTTATGTTGTTTTACGTTACGAGTTAATTAATAGTTATAGTTTGTTCGCCCACACCTCTACCAGGCTAGTACTAATTTGTGCCTACATGTCAGTAATTGATATTTTTGCTGCTAACAAAAGTGTGATACGATGCTTAACTAAGACTTTCCTTTTATCGAAGACTTAGCATCCCCAGATCCTTGTTGCCGCGCTGGGCGCTGATTGGTGGCGCCTGGCTTTGCGGAGGGATTCCCGCCGTCAGAGAGGAATTGCCGTTGGCGTGCGGAGGAATTCCCGGTGCCGGGGGAGAACTGCATCTATGACACATTTCCAATGGAAATTATTACAATTGTATAACATATAATACATTTATCTTAACAGTAATAAATAATTTACAGAATGTTCATTTATGTTAATTGTTGTGATAGATAGCAATGCAGGACTCGACTTCGCGAGCCCTTACAAATATAACAACGAGAGAGGACAGGACCTGTGAGATGTGGAGGATGAATGGGAGGCGTTAAGGGATGCGCTGCTGAGATGTGCGAAGAAGGTGTGGTGCGTGCCGTGTGGGCGGGTGCAGGAGGAAAGGTTGCGAGTGGTAGAACGAGGAGGTCAAACTGTCGGTGGCGCGGAAAGAGGAGCGTTTGAGGAGTGGTTGCAGGTGAAGTCTGTAGTGGCTTATGGAAGCTACAAAGAGAGGAGAAGCGAGATGAAGTGGGTGGTGAGGAGAGCCAAAAAGGACGCTGATGCCCGGTGGGGCAGACGGTTGTGCCAGAATTTTGAGGAGAACAAAAAGATATTCTGGAAAGAGGTGAAGAGGATGAGAAAGGGAGAGACCGGAAAACAGGAAGTGGTGGAAGATGAAAATAGCCAGTTGTTGTTGGAGAGGAGGGTCGAGTATTTTGATGAGTTGTTAAATGTCGAGGATGACAGAGAGGCTGACATTGTTGCTGTGGGTGGTGATGCTTGGATGTCATTTTTGGGAGAAAGACTTGTGACGGACATTACCAGGAAAGAGGTGCAGGAGGCGGTAGATGTGATGAAAGCGGGGAAAGCCCCTGGTTTGGATGGCGTTACGACCGAGTGCCAGAAGAAAGGTGGAGTAACGATTGTCGAATGGTTGGTGAGGTTACTGAACTTATTTTTGTGGCAGGCGTGGTATCGATTGAGTGACGCAGTGCCTGCATTGCTCCGCTATATTAGGGCAGAAGAGGTAAAAAATGAATGCTGCCACTTGAGATGTATCAGTCTGATATGTGTGGTTGGTAAGTTGTACGGGAGAGTGCTGATCAAAAGGATTAGAGACTGTACGAACTGCGCAATTGGAGAGGAATAGTGTGGATGTAGGAGTGGTAGAGGGTGTGCCAATCAGATTTTTGCAGTGATACAGGTCTGTGAGAAGTACCTTGCCAAAGGAAAGGATGTGTTCTGGGCCTTCGTGGATCTGGATGAGGCATATGACAGGATTGACAGGAAAGCGCTGTGGAGGGTGTTGCGTCCGTATGGAGTGGGCGGACATCTATGGAAAGCGGTGCAGAGTTTCTATGTTGACAACCGAGCATGTGTCAGAGTGGGAAGCGAGGTGAGTAATTGGTTCACAGTGAAAGTGGGACTGAGACAAGGCTGCGTGATGTCTCCCTGGCTGTTCAACCTCTATATGGATGGAGTGGTCAGGGAGGTAAATGCGAGTGTGCTGGGTCGTGGCTTGGAACTGTTGGAATCGAATAGGTGGAGTTGGTAGTTGAGCCAGCTGCTATTTGCTGATGATACGGCCCTGGTTGCGGATTCAAAGGAGAAGCTATGTTGGCTAGTGTCTGAGTTTGGTAGCATGTGTGAGAGGAGGAAGCTTTGAGTGAACGTGGGTAAGAGTAGAGCAATGAGATGCTCGAGGACTGTCCATGCGAGCAAAATTAGTGTCACCTTAAATGGAGAGCTCATGGAGGAAGTTCAGTGTTTTAAGTATCTGGGCTCCCATGTGGAGATAACTGAACTAGTGGAAACTGAAGTGAAGGCGCGAGTGAAGGAGGGGTGTGAAGTGTTGGGTGCACTGAAGAGTGTTATGAGCTGTAGGACGTTGGGGATGGAAGCAAAGAGGGAGCTGTATGAGGGTGTTGTTGTCCCAACTTTGCTCTACGGAGCTGAGACTTGGGGGGGTGAAAGCAGAGGAAAGAAAAAGGTTGAATGTTTTCGAGATGAAATGTTTGAGGAGCATGACTGGAGTAACGCTGAGAGACCGGATCACCAATGACGTGGTTCGAATCAGAACAGGGATGGTGAAGAAATTGGAGGGCAGAGTGGATTCACGTGTTCTGAGATGGTTCGGGCAAATGGAGAGGATGTATGAAGGGAGATTGGTGAAAAGGGTGATGAATGAGGAGGCAAGTGGTTGTAGGCCTAGAGGTAGACCGAAGTTTGGGTGGATGGATTGTGTGAAGCAGGTGTTAGGAAAGAGAGACATGAATGGGGAGGTGGCGAGAGAGCGTGCGATGAACAGGCGTGAGTGGAAAATGGTTGTGAATGGTTGATTTTGACGCTGCGTTGATGTGCTTTCCCGTCATTGGCATCCCGCTGTCGGGATGGTCGTGGGTGGGGGCCCGGCCATTATGACGCGGCGGAAAAACCAATGAAAACTGTGGGGCCCTGCTGCTGACAACGGATCCTCGAACTGCACTCGTGACCCAGAGTGTATGTTGCGGTGGTACCGGTCAGACCCTTTAGCACAAAAGGGCTAAGTTGTGTGAGTGTGAGGGTGTGAGGAGCGGCTTGCCGTCGTCCACCCCCCTTTTTGGGGGATGCGGCCTAATGTCTGTACCTGTATCTGTTAAAAACGGCAAGACGAGTGGGGGAAGAGAGGCTCACGCATCTCCGAACCCTATTGTTAGGGTCGCTGAATGTGCGTGGTTGTATTACAAATGAAGGAAAGGGGTGAGATGTTGGTGAGGAGGAAGTTAGATGTGTTGGCGCTGAGTGAGACAAAGTTGAGGGGTAACGGCGAGAGTGAGTTTGGAGAGATAAGTGGAAGGAAGTCAGACGTGGATGAAGGTTGGGCACGAGAAGGTGTGGTGTTGTTATTGAGTGATCAACTGGCTAGTAGCGTTATTGAGATGAAAGAAGTGTTCTCAAGATTGATGTGGGTAAAAGTAAAGTTTAGCGTAGAAAAATGGGTACTTGTGAGTGCGTACAGACCTTGTAGCAAGAGGAGTGAGGAGAGGGAGCAATTTTGGACTGACTTGAGCAAGTGTATTGAGTGTTTGGGAATTCAATTCAATGTTGTTTACTAGGCGACCTTGATGCTAGAGTTGGAGATGCAGCAGTGGATGATGCGATTGGTAGGTATGACTTTCCTGGTAGGAATGACAATGGAGAAAGCTTCATAGTTTATGCATGGAGCAGGAGCTGGTCGTCAGAAACAGCCTGTTCAAGAAGGAAGATATCCACAAATACACATGGGTAAGGATGGCCCATGGTGCAGTGGTGGAGAGAGCGCTGATGGATTTTGTGCTGATTTTGAGGAGAGTGTTTGAGAGGCTGTTGGATGTGCGGGTGTTGAGAGGAGAGGGTGGAGGAGTGTCTGACCATCTGCTGGTCTAAGGAAGAGAGGTAGTGAAAGTGAGTGAGTTAAATGAGAAAAACCGAGCGTAGGAATTTGGCAACAGGAGAAGGCAGGACCTGCAAGATGTGGAGGAAGAATGGGAGATATTCTGAGATACCTTGTTGAGATGTTCGAGAAATGTGTGTGGCGTGTGACGTGATGGTGGGTGCAGACGAAAAGACTGCTAGTGGTGGAACAAGGATGTCAAACTGGCAGTGGCACAGCAAAGAAGAGCTTTTGAGAAGTGGTTGCAGGTGAAGTCGGTGGTGGCGGCCTACGACAAGTATAAGGAGAAGGGGAAGGAGGTAAAGCGAGTGGTGAGGAGAACCAAAAGGTACACTGAAGCCAGGTGGAGCAGACGGTTGTGCCAGAATTTTGAGGAGAACAAAGAGATGTTCTGGAAAGAGATTAAGAGGGTGAGAAAGGGAGAGACCGGAAAGAAGGAGGCGGTGAAAGATGTTTCGATGTCAAGATGACTAGTTTTTGATGTGAATAGAATGGTAGCTACATAGCTATATTCATTTAAGCGGTACTTACAATTGCATGGTACCATTTTGCTTATAAATTTGATAATGAATGAAAGAACATGTCTGTCACTCAGTCAGTGTATCGCAATATTTTCACGGTTGTGCCGCAGCTACAATGGCTTTTCAGTCTCAGATACTCACAAGATTTTTAGGTTGGCAACCAGAAAATAGGAAGGGGATGAATAAGAATGCAGTTGATTTGCCCCATGAATTGATAAGTGAATTAAAGTTGTTGTGCAATGCAAGACAAACAAATCGGCAGTGGGGAACTTATCTAGTTATGGTGGTTTCCTCAGAAGACCAGAACTTGAGAACAATGCTCGTGGGTCACCATTGTTTAGGTTGCCCTGGCTTGGTCTTGAACTTGGCATCCAAGAATGACGCCTTTTGCCGGGATGACTGCGATACCTGGATCCAGGGCATGTTGTGGTGTTCTTGATAAGGACCGTTTCTTTTGACTTTTGGTCCTGTGAACCCCCATTGGTGGTGCTCCCCGGGTAGCCTGGCTGGGTCTCCGGGATAGGGGCCAGTTATTTTGACAGGAACATGTAGAGGTCCTTGATCGACCCTACATTATTTTTTTATAACACTAAACGCATTATAGGTGCATCACAGGCCTATTACGATTAGGCAATCACATATTTTGATATTGTTGCATATCTCTGTAGGTAGTAAACAACACTTTGTTCAGCTAGCACAAACAGCTTACAATTATAGTTGCAGCGCAACAATAGGATTCAGAGAAATATTTTGACAAAACTGGCAACAAGCGCAGCTCGCTTTGTTTACAGACTCTTCCATTGGTGGGACGCATAGATGTTGTGTGTTGTAGCGTGTCACTCTGGGGTCACCAGTTTAGATGTTGGGTGATAATAATATAATTGATTAATTAAATGAAACCAGTTTGGCAATCCGATTAATAATTGAATAATGAGCAATCAGGTAATTAATTACTGTATGAGCTCAAGTGAGCAAAAGGAATGCTAAGTTAGGCTTCCTTTATCAAGGCCTTATTAGTGTTGACTCCAATTTATAAGAAGGTAGGTGTATGATGCCGCACCAATAACATGAACAGGGAACAATAAAAGAGACAATGCAGTTTTCTGTGATAATATTCCCTTGACTTAACTTCAGGCTGTGCTGGGAAGCTAGA